>VYXH01008177.1:79188-210091 GCA_013397275.1 Burhinus bistriatus
AAAAAAAAAAAAAAAAAAAAAAACCAACCAAAAAAAAAACCCACTTCAAAACCAGGGGCTGGATAGGTTCAGTCCATACCAACACTGTGAAGTCACCAGCAAACTATCCTCCACTCCTGCGGACAGGATGTCTAGTGCCACTCAAAAAAAACAATTAATCATCTGCACTGCCTTTCTCACTTGGTAGAATATAATTTAATTCTGTGTCCAAGATTTTTCACAGGCGGCAATACTTCTGAAGTTGCCAGAAGTTGGCAAGAGGCAGTGCTCTCTAACACATGGAAGGACAAAGCAAGATGTAACCAAGACATAGATGAAAAATCAGTGCAACTGAGTTATGAACCTATTCATCGCTGTATCTGCCAAGCAAGATGAATGAAAAATCTGGAGACAGAAAGGACAACAGAAGGAGAAAACAAGACTCAAACCTGAGGAAGCACTTAACCACACACTTGCTTCAAGCATGTGCTCAATTCTCAGTTACTTAGCACACATTTAACTCTTTTGAACAGCAATGCTGTACTGAAGTTGGTTGTCATATTAATTCCATTATTTCTAAAGATTATTGATGGTAAGACTGAGAATGAGAAGGGGCCAATTACCTTTCTAAGAAGTTTTTGTACATTCTACCCATGCTTCTACTTTTAATGCTCTTCTAACGCTCCTGCTCTCGGCACTGTCAGAAATGGGACAGTTGGCTAGACAAATCTTAGGTGTGACCTACTTTTGAAAGACCTATTTTTATTTTAAGCTGCATTTTTAAGATAGTGAAAAATACTTTGTGACAGCTGAGCATTAATTTGCGTGGCAAAGACTCAATCCCAAAGATGCAGAAAAAGACTAAGAACCTCAGAAGGGTTCAGCATCTCAGTTACAGCCAGATTATCACAAGAGCTCAACTTCCACGTAGCCATCAAAATAAACAGACAAATTTTCAGACACTTTTTAAAAACCTGAAAGAAGCACTAGATTTCCAGCACTTTAAAAATCTGACCTTCACTTTTTGATGAGGAAGAGGAGGAAAAAACAAATATACACGTGCACATGTTTGCATCGACAGACAGATGAGGACACACAGCCCGCACAAGTGTCTGGCCCCAAATGTTTTGCTCATGAGATGAAATTCTTGCATTTGAAAATACTAACAACTGATTATCCATAGGTGGCAGCGTTTCTGGTTTTGTGTGGCATTTACTGTATTGCTACACGTACTAGAAACCAGGCTACAGCAAAAAGCTTTCTGCATACCCAGCGATCACCAGTGGTTCGCCATATTTTACACAAAAGAATAAGGTGGTCTTCCTAAATTGTTCCTGCTAAGCGGTTACCACATCACTCAAGTTGTGTTGTTTCTCCCCCCCCCGCCCCCCGCCCCCCAAAACAAAAAAAATAAAGCGCTGAATTAATTTCCACAAACGTAACAAACTTAATGTAATCATCTTGCAGTTGGCCATCTGTTTCACAGATACGAATCTACCGAATCTTCGACTGACTGATAACTTTCTAAATTAAATTGCCCACGCTGACTCTGCTTTCAGCTTGATTCCTCCCTCTTCCATTTAAAGGGTTTGGAGTGTTTTCTGTATAATGATCTATATGCCAATTACACAGTTAGGAGACAATTGGTAAGGGTTAGAGCCGCACGTTTGGCACCCAATCTAACCCAAACGTGCAGAGACAGCAGTGACCCCATCTCCGATGCGGACTAAGGGAATATAGGAAAAAGAAGTCCTAAACCACAGAGGTTATAGTGAAAACTCCCTAGTTCCCCTTTCTCCACTATAGTCTGTGGCACAGAAACAGAGACCTTGTCAGCCAAACGTTTTTGTCTGTTTATGAAGAATTTAAGAAATACCCCTCCTAAGGGGAACCAGCTAGCCTCTGTAAGTAATTAGAGTTTACAGCTATGTAAAAGGATGAGTATTTTTATCCCTAAAGGCCATTTACAGACATGCTGGCCAAGACCAATTCGCTGTCCTTGGGATGAAGGATGATCCTCTGCACAATTTAAGAGGAAAATTCTGCTTCTTCATTCCCCACTGACTTTCTGCATTATTGGGGAAAGAGGGATGGGGGAGGCTCCCTTCCATCGAAGCCAGGCAGCTGGAGGTGGGATGCCGGACTCAGAGACTCAGTAGACCATCGGCCTGATCTGGGATGGCAAATCCTATGCTCCTAATTAGACAGGTTCACGGAAGTGACACCAGCCCATGCTGTCATTGATCTGGCGATTAAAATCAATGCTGCAGGGTTTTACTAAAATTTCTGATACTGAATCTCTAACATAGCCTTCTCCAAAAGGGGGGGGAAAAAAATAATAAAAGTCCAGTAAAGTAAAATTTATAGCAGGCTACTGATTAATAATTTAAAACAGTTTTTTTATGGTTGATCAGGAAATGAAAGTACAGGCACAATTCCCACAAATGTAGGAGGTTCAGGCATCTCCTCGAGAGCTTCCTTGCATAGCTCCCGGCCACTTAAAGGTCTTCTGCACCTTCCTGAAAAAAAATCATTCAAGCAAAGGAAATGATTTTTGCACTGCCTCTGAAGCTTTCTTCAGAAATATATATAGAACAGTCCTTTAATAGTACTGCCATGAGGCAGATCAATTGTAGATTTCATCCACTTTCAACACAAGGGGTTTTAACATAAAGATATTTAATAGGAATTGTAAAGTCTTGAACAGCGTGACCTACCAGGGTAAGACTTTTTGTTCCTTATCTCTGTTGATAGATACCTTTTGAAAATGTGGCCAGTTGAAATCTTTCTATTATTATTAATAACCTTTGAACAAGTGTATGGCAGCAAGGAGCTTGAGCAAAAGAGCTGCAAGCCCTGGAAAATTCAGGAAGCACAAGGCGATGACAGCAGATCGCTCGCAGGGGCCTCCGTCACTCAAATCCCTAGGTAGTTTATGCACACCTACATAATCCCTTTCCCAGCTGGAGATCCTGCATTTAGTTTCCCACGTTAAATCCTGCTTCTGCCTGAACACCTAACACCTAGGAAAGTGTTACTCCAGCAAACTTACATTCTTAAAATTAGCTGACTGACAGGTTTAATGAGAAGCAAAATAATACGGAATTTAGAGGGAATAAAACCCTGTAACTAATCCATTGTGGTCATTTTACTGGGGGTGCACAGATAGTAAACATTTGACTTTTTTTTTTTTTTAATTTTAAGAACTTTGTAAACTCTTACTTTTCCTTCAGACAAGAACATTCACTTTGATCCACGCTGTAGATGTGGTCAAATGTTCACACAGGATGCAGGTGAAAGCACAGCTACCTATGAAACGGAGTATGGTTTAAAGTAACATCAGATAAGAATACTGCCTTAGCTGCAGATAAAATCAGAGCAATTTACCGGTAATCATTGGGGAGGACAGAGCCTACCGGCATAGAAACAAGGCTTATGGACATCAGCAAAATCAGGGTTGGGTTTGTTTGGGTTTTTTTTTGCCTGGAGCAAGGGTTGCAAGAATGCAGAACAAAGAGCATGCTGCTAGGTTCTTTGGGTTTGTTTTTGGTTTTTTCTTTAAAAAAAAACCACATAAAAAGAAGGGTGTACGCATACATATATCCTAAAATCTTAATTCAGAAATTAACCACAGAGATACCAATACTGGGGGGCAGAATAGCTATCAGGACCGGTTGTCTATTTTCCTGCTCAAACATGACTAATATTTACGGCATTACTTTCTCCAGTTCTTTGTCAACTACAGTTCAGTCTGCACAATCTTAAAGCATAAGCTTTAGAAACAGGCAAAAGAAAAAAGAAAGAGTTGCAATAGCTGTTGTAGCACAATGCTGAGATTTTAGGTTACAGGCCTTTTTTCTATTTTTTTTTTTTTTTTTCCAAAAGGCAGGCTAAAAGCATTGTCTGAAACTTGGAATTGTAGCAAATGAATTAAATCACAGGCAGATGGTTGAGTTGTGAATGAAATCTAAAATTACTATTAAAACATCCTAAAAGAAAAAGGCAGCGCTTTTTATTGGTTTGGGGTTTTGTTTTGGGTTTTGTGTGTTTTTTTTTTTTTTTTTTTTAAAATACAGTGGCGATTCTACCGCATAACTCCCTAGTACTATCATTTTTGCAGTGTTAACACCTTCGGCCACACTTTTGTTCCAAGTGGCTTTTTTGGTGCAATCTCTTAATCACTAGGATGCTACGGATTATCCATTTTTATCTCTACAAATAACTTTCAGGTATCTCTTGCAGGTTTTCTCCTGAGCCACCACTTGGATTCTTGAAGCGCAAGCCTGCTTGGCGTTAGACTTTCACTCGTGACCGCATTTACCACTGTAACGTGTCTGGCAGCCTCAAAGCGACAAAGTCATTTCAAAGAATATAAGCTGGGGACACCCTGTGAGAATCAGGATAGATTCAGGCAACTGACAATTAGTGGGTGGTTCTGGGCCAGCTCCACTGCAGCTGGGACATGGGCATCATTTTAAGGACCTCATAGAGGTGAGTGACATTTATAGGCATGCATTAAAGGAGCGCATGCTTGTCCCTATCAGAGCGATTCTGACACAGAGACCAATAAAGAAAAAAAAAAATCCTACTGAACTATATAAGAGCTGACAAAGGCAGCAGCTGCTCTGCTCCACAGGGCAAATTTATATTTAGAGTAGGAGTTGGGAAAAATGGATCCCCGTAGAAACCAATTTCGGTTCATCCACTCTGGCCCCAATGCTATCTAGAAGACCCAGAGATCCTAGAAGAAACTGTAAGTAAATCAGGGCACAATCTCATTTTTAAAATGTGAGAAGCATCTAAATTCAACAGCATTCTCACTGATTTCTTTTATATGCCCTGAAAAAGAGATTAGCCAAACTTTTTTTTTTTTTTTAAAGTTATGTTATAAGGAATCTCCAAGCTTCAGACCATGAGGTCATCACGAAGTGACCACGGCCATGAAAAAAAATAAAAAATAAAAATCAGATTTCATTAAGAAAGTAACTCAAAACACATCAACATCTTACGAGCTTTATCAATAATCTCATTTAAGATATAAAGCAGCACACCAGCAGACACTAGTATTTCCCAACGTCCGTTGTAAAGAATACCGATAAGCTAGTACAGCGGTGCCTACGGAAGAAACAGATCTCTTTACTACAGTGATACAGGCTCTGTTCAGACATTCCCAGAGGGTTTGAAGGATGGATGCAATTTTTAGCATACGGCATGAGTCCTCAAACCTCATTTGAGTAGTGCATAAGGCAAAAATTTACTACTGCTACAACACAGTTGATCTAAGAAATAATTATTGAATACAAACTCTCTCAGGCAATGACTGGTAAGAATTGGGATTACGTTAAAATCAAGCAGTCTTACATGTTGAGACTGTAGCCAGAAAATGAAAAAAACCCAAGAGCGTATGTGGTATAAAAACCAGCATGGAACGATGCTGATGCTCGGTACCCTAAACTGGATTTAGCCCATCTCCATCAACTCATTAGCTAGTAAAGCCAAGGCGGGGTCCGAAGGCGAAGCTGTTAGCACCTGCCTGTGGTGCATGGGGCAAGGTCTGGGCGGTTTTACATGCTGACATCTGTCCAGTGTTTTGCAAACCAATAATGCAGAAAATAAGCTCTTAGCAATATAATTCTGAAACACGTACGTATGACGTAATTGCATTTAGCACATCTGTTCCTGTATTTCTACATTATCGATTTTTCCTTTTTTAGTATAACGAGTAGCAAGTGGCACCTTAAAGTACTCTGGCAACCTAAACGAGCTAGCCTTTGTAGTGTTTTTAACGCTACTGTCTATTTAGTATGATCCTTTACACTTGCTCTTTATAAACCACGATGCGACACGGCTGGGGCACGGGATAAGGATAAATAAGGGACGGCTTTGCACATGCGGCAGGGCCACCTGCTTCGCGCTGCTGACATTTTATTTTCCCAACTCTCTGCAGATGCTTGTCTCGAAAAGCAAATAACCCAAAGATCTGATTAGCTGGCTGATACTTCCATGGGCACAGCTAAGGCTGAAAGACCTCATAAAAGTACTTACTAGCCCTGGGACCAGCCTCCACCCCCCCAGAAGGATTAAACACAATTAGCATCAGTTGTGTCTAAGCAGTAAAGCAGATGTCCAACAAAGTAATAAACCTATAACTTTTACATGGGGTTAAAAAGAACCCTCTCCTTTCCGATATTTAGCAAATGATCTATGGTGCCCCAAACGTGTTGCGTATTGCTTTATGCTATCCCGAGACTCCCTTATTCTCTTATCAGTCAATTCATCAGCAATCACTTGTCAGCAAAAAAAACCCCAACAAACCACAACAAAAAAGCTTGTTGAGCAAATGTCAGAGAACATTAAATTAACCAGTTGAAGATCAGCAATGAACAGCTGACACCAAACTGAACCCAACACATGGCCCCATTCACATTATTGTTAAACACATGTAGCCAGTCCCCCAATCATTTTACCTTCAAAATTACATTAAAGGATCTTTATTTTATAAAACAAAAAATTTGAGAACAGATAGTAAACCTGCTATTAAGCGCCATCATAAAAAATAAGCTATTGCTTTTACATAGTTTGGATTGAAGGTACTATTTTACCTCTGAGTACAAACTAAATTTATTAAGCATTTTCTCTTTAGCTCAAAGTGACCCTGAACATATTTCTGTAGACTTCTGTTTGTGTACAAAATGTATAATCTTACTGGAAGGCCTCTCAAGCACCCACTCAAGTCTGTACTAAATTTCCTGCCTGCTTCGCAGAGTCAGGTTGGTTCCCTCGATGAGGAAATAAGTTACGTGTACAGTGGTACGGAGTTATCCCCACATTAATTCCAGTCTTCAAAATAGATTGTTTATATACATGTCTAAGGAACAACAAATGAAGGTACCATCTTAAACAGATCTTCTAACGTTGAAGTGGCCATTGTTCCTCACCCAAAGAGCTACAGCTCAAAATCCCTAAATGGCTGAGAGCCACAACACACACATCAAACACCTTGGAGACCCCAAGGGACAATGGGATCTCAGGTGCAAGATAACAACTCCTCTAAGGTCCCATGACTGTCATGTGAAAATTAGCTGGGCTTAGCAGTACAGGTGGGTCCCGAAATGACCTAACGATGCCAGGATTAAAAGCATCTTTAAGCTTACTTCTCCCAAAAACAGAGCTTCAGACTGCCCCGTCAATACCCACGTCAACGTATGCCTCCCCCACGAGCACATGCATTCTTCAGCCTTGCCGTGGACCTCAATGGAAGGAGGATTGGGCCCAGCAACTGATGACTCCAGAGCAGCAAAAAAAAAAAAAAAAATCAAGTACTATGCAATATAAATGCATCAAAGAAAGCAAGAAACCTGCTGGCTTTCTCTCCTGGCAGCAAAGGCCGTTCAGTGCTGTAGCGTTAATCAGTTGACTGCAGGCTATCTGGGGACAGAGAGATATAGTTGCATGTAGATGCGGGGGCAGGGTACCTAATCACACACATTCATTCTCCCTCAACAAAGGAAAAAGCCAACCAGGCAATATTTTAAACACAGGCCTTTGAAACGACAGGAAAAGAACCACATCTGCAGGAGACTAAGTTGCCCAGAACGGCAGGCGTGCGTTCTCCTCTTATTCCTGGAAAATAGTTTTCAGCCCTGAGTAAATCTCTACATCTCTACGCCTGTCACCCCCCTCCCACCCCTCGTCTGTCTTATTTAGATAAAACTTCTTAGACATATTTATACTACACGCCTCCAGGACAAGAGCTGCCACTTTATGTTTTAGTAGCACCTCATGCAACACAGTTGCGGGCTCAGTAAACGAATCTAGGCAATCTCAAGGTTTAAATAATGTTTTACAAAAGGCCAAAACTTTGCCTCCAAAATCCACGCTTAGTCATGAAATAAAATGTTTTTACAGAAGGCCAGAACAGACTAATTCCGTAGACATCTCATCCTTTGAAATCCTGGTATCCTATATTGTGGATCCTCTCCCGATGTAAATTTTCCACTAAAATGTCTTAAACCAAAAATTCAATAACAAATATTTCTGCCTTCTGGATTCTAAACCACATTACCGCAGAGCTCAGGAGAACAAGGTAGCACCTGCGTGGTTTTGGAAGCCAGCGAGAAATCCAAGCCACACTTCGGGTAAGTCTTTGAAAGTGCTGATCTTGCCATAGACCCCGCATGGAATCCAATGGCAGTCTGATTCTGAGCCCAGGTTATGGACGTGCATTTTGGTCGTCAAAAAAAAAAAAAAAAAAACTTCCAAAGATTTCTTAAAAAAAAAAAAAGAGGAAACAGCCTTTATGGCAAAACTCTAATTGGCTGCCATGCAAAGCACTGAGGAGAAAATGAACTTGCTTTACAATGCCAACTATTTCACCGGTGATGATCAATCCCATTGCAATGCCGGCACCATGGTTAGATGCTAGAGCAGTGACACCACTCAACTAATGGAAATCGGATACTCAGGAGTGCTCTTCAAGTTCTCTAGTGCTTCAGTTAAAAAGACACTGATAAAAAAAGATACACAGCTACTTCTTAGTTCAGAAGTCTCTTTGAAGTACAATGTCCTTCCGCACCAAAATAATCTTCCCTCCTTCCCTTTCACAGTAATTACCCTGAAGAAATATTTAACAGAAGTTATGTAGGGTCATTTTCCTTGGACAACACAATTAGGACCATTATAAAATCTAGTAACTGCCTGGATAATCTATAAGGAATTTATGTTTGTCAAATGAAACTGTGCACATTTAAAATGAAAAAGCAGATCCATTACAACAACAAATCAGCTTATCGAAAGGAAATGGTGAATATTTGAAGTAAGACTTTTCAGACAGAAAGGCAGCACAGAGAACATCTGAGCAGTCACAGTCTCACCATGATGACCCTAACCATGAACTATCTGCTAATAAAAAAATGCAAGTACTGGTTGGGTGAGAGACTGAATGCTTACTCACATGTAAAATATTTATAAAAATTCAGACGTATTAAAGGTGTTGCACAATGCCCTGGTAAGACTTCACCTGAAAAAATCTCAGAGAGTTCTCATCACCTGTGTTCAAGGAGAAGGAATTCAGACTAAAACCAGTACAGAAAAGGATTTGGGAATTTAAGAAACTGTCTTGTGAAAGAAAACTCCAAGAATTTGGTTTATTTAAACTTCACAGAGTAAGATGTTCTTCGCCTAGGAACATCGGGGAAGAGGAGCAGGACAGCTAACAGACGTGCTGGCAAAACCCCCACAACTGCATATGGACAGGCTGTGTCTATGTCAAAGCAGATGAGGCTGGAGAAAAATTTTGGGACAGCCTTCCACGAAGAGTAAAAGCATGCAAGCCAATTAGTTTTAAGATTTTTATATCCACGAACATGGTGGTATCATTACACTAATCAGTACATTGTAACAGTAAAGTCAGACATCGATTAAAAAAATAACAATCCCTCCACCTCACACGCTATTAAATACCCACCATCTGCATCTATCCCTCTGTGCTCTACAATAAAGAAGAGTTAGCACAAAACCACACGCCATTGGGAGTAAAAGAAATAATAAGGCTTTTAGAACACTATATATGATTTTTAATCTCCCCTCAGTGTCCTGTGAGGGACAGAAGTAAATAAACTAAAAATCAAGTTGCACTCCCAAAAGGCATCCTGTACCAGAACAGGAATGCTTTTTGAAGGATAGCCTACCTCAAATCCCTTCCCAGGCTGGTTACTGCCGTAATCGCAGAACGGAATTAAATGAGGCTCAAACCTCTACACCTGAATTCTGAATTAAGGAAGACAAACAGATTAATCCGGAATATTTCAGAAAGCCTAAAACCAAGCAGCGTATCGCACCTACGTACATTTTTAGATTTGCACTTCTGAAGTTCCTTGTATAAGAAGTATATTTTTTTAATGATATCGGCACTGAAATGTGACACTTACAGCTTGTAACAAGAGTTATAATATGGTGTTTATTTACATTGAGATATAAACAACTGAATATGCACATTAAAGCATTTACACGTTATTAAAACTGTTTTCTAGTTTCTTTGATTTCTGTAATTACATCAACTCCTTACTATAAGAAGTCTGCTTAATACAGTTTTAGATATTTAACATTTATATAATATTCAAATATCTATCTATTGTACAGAACAAATACAGACTGTGGTGGGCTGACCCTGGCCAGCAGCTAAGCGCATGGCTTGCTTTGAAGAAAGTTAACTCCATCCCAGCCGGTCCCAGTACACTCACACACAGTCCCAGTACGCTCACTCATATTCCAGTTACCGAATCCAGAGCTCCTGGAGTTAAACAGAAACACAACCTGGAAAGTACCTGTATCTAGCAATTTAACTAACTATGTGATACAACTGCCGTCATAAATTGATCAAAGTCTCTCCTAAAAGGTCTGTTGAAGTTTACCTCTAGGAACGAGAGCCTGTTTCAGCACCTGCCCGCACTGATTAGAAACACTCTGCTGTATTTTGATGTCTTTACAGAGAATACTCATACGCTCACATTATCCTTGTTTTCCCGGTTGTGAGTGTCAAGGAAACAGGTTTTTCTTTCTCTCGGTCAACCCAACAGCCCTCATCTCCTTTGAGCTGATCTTTCATAAATGATACCACAACTGTGTATAGTATTCCGTACAAAGTTTCTCCTGCCTCCTGGTAGTTTCACTGCTTTCATGCTTCCTTATCTCTACTGGAAGTACATTTTCTGATACCTCTTAGGAACAAATTTGCCTTTTTCACAGCCTTATGACGCTTCAGTTCACAGTTGCGTTGTCCTCTCTTGACTGATCCTCCTCAGGAAAAAGATGCGTGCGTCCTTTTAACACACTGTACGCTCACAGGCTTCGGTGTCAAAACAACATTTCCTTAACTGTGATTAAATAGAAGGGTGGGAAACGTCTGATTCTATGCAATAGCGTTTTTCACTATATCCTAATATCCTATGAAATACAAAATTGTACTTTGCTATTTATTTTAATCTTTGTAGAGTGCCAGCAACTAAGCCTTCGATCTAGACACCTCGCAACTGGCTGAGGTTCCAAACTTTGCAGCTTGGAAAAGCTCTGTAATAGGCTGTGATCCGATTCCGACATCAAGTCAATTATCAGCTGCAAGATAATGCTATGACGATTCAAATAAACTGCTTATAAGTCACTAATATAGATGGCAAAAGCTTAGGGAACTGCAGCGATTCTTTCCCTTACTTAAGGAAAAGTATAGCTAAGTCAGCTAGCAAAAATAGGTCTAGCAAACCATAACTTTTCAAAGCTCTCATCATCCCAGTCAACTCTTCTGATGCAGTTTTTAAGTTAAGCACTTGAAAAATCTCTTCCAGAATGAAGTGTTTCTTCCAAATAAGTACGTTTTCTTTGCTGTGTGCTACACATTAGTCCAGAAGGCACATTGAGATAAGAGCATTAAAGGGAACTATTTAACAGAAGGGGAAACCATGTGAAAACCAGGATAGAAATTTTATACATAGTGATAAATCTTTTAATTCAGAGTTTTCCCCGTGAAGACAGCGTTAACTCACAATTTTACAAGAACAACTTTTTTTTTTTTTTTTAATAAGAACATTTTTTTTTAAATCCGGTGGTTTACCCAACTTCTGCACAACTCGGGTACTGGTCTAGTTGGCACCATTCACCTCCTGGCAGACATTCAGGGTGGTGCTGAACTACATCGTACGAGCAGGAGACATCGTTCCTTCCTAACTAGCCTGTATGGAATGGCATTTTCCAGCAGCCACAGGGGTATGGGACGAAGACGTGGCCCAACTCCTTCCTGCACCTCCTCACCCACAGCGGGAATCTCAGCAGGAGCAAGTCTCCCACTCCCTGCAGCTCAGGGTCTTTTCCAGTGCAAGGATGGGAAAACCATCCTTGCTTGAAACCTCCCTCTCCCTCAGCCCTCGTGCTTGAGCAAATGCAAGTGCAAATAGTCCTCGCAACGTTCTCTTTGCAATAAGGATGAGATTCTGGCTGGACGTACACTGAGGTACATCCCCACCGAGAGTCTGTTTGCCGCCATGACCATGAGAATCTGGTCCTGTTCAGAAGCTACAGGTGTCTACTTACAAAGCGCTTATGCAAAGACATGCACATTTCTTTTCCCTCGTGTTATTCCACACGTTAAAATCTCAGCAGGAAAGAATTACGGGGAGAGAAAAATCAAAACGGGATTCTATCGTCTTAAAACTAAGTACCATTCAAGTTTTATAAACTGAAAATAGAAAGAACAGAGGTGAACAGGGAAAGCCTAGCAGCCTTCTGTTCAGTTTTCTCCAGCTCTGTATATCCCTTAAGCCTAATCCCAACTGAGAAAAGACAAAAGCTACTCGCTTCCTGAAAAAAGGAAGTTACAAATGAACTACATTAAATAAAATTCTAACAAGCTCAAATGTTTGTGCATCTGAAAACTGGTTTGGAAACACCATTGTTTATGGGACATTTCACAATAAAATGCTAGCTCCTGCTGACACTTAATGTGGTTCTTCAAGTTTCTTTTATCCCATCTAAAGAAAGAAAACTTTTAATATGGTCTTATCCTGGGGTCATTTATTATTCTGGGTCTGACACGGAGTAATACTTCTTGAGAAAACATACATACTGTTTGCATTCATTACTTGCTTGCAGGCTCAAAAAAACCCCAAACCAACCCTAGAAAGGTTATCTACTGCCAGTTATATCCAGATGGGTTAGTTACCATGTTTCTACTGACACAGTAGCAGGGAAAAACCTTGTAAAAGGCTGGAACAGTCTCAGATTTCACAGTTGTATACGCATGCTATAAGGCTGGGGGCTGCTCAAAACCAGGACAATTTAAACCTTGCATAAAGGATCACATGTTTTTTTACAACAACCTTCAATCATCACAAAAACAATATATTACCCCTTGCAAATTCTCAAAGCCATAAAACAGTGAGTGGGAAAGATCCTTGTTTTGATTACATTAAAAAAAAAAAAAAAAGTTGTTTGCCTAAGGTGTGTAGCTGACTCATAACAGTTAAACAAAAAAAAAAGAGGAGGAAGGTTTTACACCGCATGTTGAAATTTTGCTCTGCTAGTCTCAAATGTAAAAGAGAAAGAAAATCAGAATTAAACATTTGTTTTTAAAAGCCCAGGAGTAAGGAACTCCAGCGTCAAACTAGGTAGGTTAACAGCCTTGCACAAGTCATTCGCCATGAAAAGTAACAAGCTACCCAAAATGAATTTTTTTCTCCCAAAAGTTGGCAATACCTTCGAAAGTAGGCACAGTCTATGCAGCTAAAAGGCGTCTTGGTCACTGCCTGGTCACTCCTCTGAACGTTCAGGAATAACATCAATATGCTCCAGAAAGACTGGCAAGAAGCCTGTCGTGGTTGCCCAGGAAATATACCCAGCAATAAAAGCAACCTTGTATTATGCAGGTGATTCAAGATGACAAACAGATTTGTACAAACATTTTGTCAGGGTTTTTTCCCACCCTCCCAAGCAGATGATTAACATAAAACCTAAGATTTTTAAAGTTTTCCACAATCAAGTCTGGAACATTTCAGGAACTAGTCGTCAGTTCTCGCTAGGTTAGAAGCAATGCAAGCAAGCGAGGAAAACTGCTACGAGGAGACGGAGCCGAGCACGTTCAGCCTCTGGAACACGAGAGGCTAAGGTGAGGGCCTGTGGTTGGAGAAGACAGCTGCCCAGCACGAGACAAGCAAGCATCACAGGTCCTATCAAGGAAAATTCTGGGTAGATTTAAGGCAAGAAATTCTCCCAACGGAAGTGGTGAAACACTGAGGCAGAAGCCATGCATTTTTGGAGCTTGGCAAAGTCAACTGGCCCACAGCAACCTGATGTTTCTTTGAAGCAAGGTCTACTTTGAGCAAGGGGTTGGCCTAGGTCCCTTCCAGAGGTCCCTTCGAACCGAAGTTATTTTGTAATGCTATTTATAAAAATACTTGGGATGGTTCAAGTTACTCTTAACGACTCTGTGGGGATCAGACAGTCATCTCCAGAACTTGGTTACACTCCCTTAACAAAAACACTGCTTGCCTTCTATGTCTGTCTTTCAGATGTCATCAACTTGGTTCCCAAGCCAAATTAACAGACAAAATATCTAAAATGAAATTCTGGTTGTGAAGATGACACGATGTACATATGACCTTATGTCTGGTTGGTTTACCCTCAGCTCAACAGTGTACAACACTATCCAATATAGTGGTGATTTTCAAATATTTCTGAAACAAATTGCTTCCAAATATTTAAAATTTTCTCAATTGTTAAAGAGTGGCATGGTAAGTACCTAACAAAAGCAGTGAAGTGGTGGGAAGTCTAACACAAGCATCAACAACCAAAACGTCAACTCTCAAGCCAGGTGTACTAAACGAACGGCATTCGCTCTAGAGAAAGACTGAAGAGCACTCTTATACATGCTGCGGTACAGTTTTGTATTATGCAAACCAACCCCCTAAAAAATAAAGAGTCAAGGACTTAGGCCAGTAGCTTAACAAAAGACTCTTGCAGAAGTCATCCATACCCTCTTCACTCTCTATTTTTTATGCTACTGTATTTAGAATCTATTTCTACAACCACAGAAGCAGCAAGGCAAATTTTTCAATAACCTGATCAGAGTTGGACCTGTAGTAGACTTGCTGGTCACCTCAAACTGTATGCCCATGTAGTTTCACTTCTCTTGGCTTCAAGTGATAAAGATGTGCCTTAAACATCAGAATCCCCCTGACATGTTTTTCATAAAGCAAAAGCAAACACCCAAGAGTTTTTGCTAAATGGATTGCACAGCAGTACATAACAGAAAATAGGCTACCATCCCCCAAAATGATTCAAGGGCAATATTTTGGAGGCGGATTTACCAACACTGAGGTTCAAGCAGAGTTAGACACATAATTTTTGCGTTGCACTTTTACGGCAACATCCCAATTTTTACAAACTTAACTAAGTCTTGCAGGATCTGATACTCGGGGGCTCTGTGACAATAGCAGGCAAAGGGATTTACCCCTGGCCACCTGAAAAGCTCTATATTATAAATCAGAAAAAAACCCTAAGCTTCCACACTCTGAATCTTACGCTTTCAACCACAAAGTGATTCTTGCCGTCACCACTCAAAACTCTCAGCATTACGTATTTGGTTGGTTTTGGTATACTAGCCATAATCAGCTCACTCTAAGCAAACGTTGATGAGCATTTTCTCTTTCTTTCTTTCTTCCGCAGAAGCTTCACTGGACCAAAAGGAGGAGAAAGGAGAGAAAGCAGAAGGGAATCGGTAGTGCTTTGCAGGCATCCTTCAGACCCTTTAAGTCCTCACCAGCTCCACTGGTACCACCAAGACCCTCCATCCCTGACTCCAACCTAGCGCAATGTTGATTCTGTTCCTGCCCTCACCTATTGCCAAAGCCCTGCTGCCCGCTCCAAAATGTTGATGGAGCCCGTGCCTGCCTTTCAGCAGTACGGCAGGGAGTCACGACGGCAGGGAGTCACGACGCCTTTCTCACTCGCAAGGATCCAGTGGAAACTATTTTAAGCCTCGGTGAAGTGCTGGTGAATTACTTTGAAATCCTTTGAAAAGTTATGCCAAAGCAATGGGGACAACTGTAGGAAATTGCGTATTCAATAAATTCACATTGTGTAAAACTTCATGGCCAGAGAAAGACCAGAAAAGTACAGTTTCGCTGATTGTTATAAAAGGCAAATTTTCATTTGCAGCTAAGTACCATGACAAACAGCTGAGGACATCTCATTCCATCTTATTTCCTGCAAGATACGTGGTTATTTATTTACGTTTTATTTATTTTAGATATTTTATTCCGGTATTCAGTTCCTCTTTTTAGTTGTTGCCAATTAATTTTTTTTTTCCTCTTTTTTTTCTTTTTGGTATTTTCAGACGCCTAAGACGTTTTCATTGGGCATCGTCTGCTCTATTTCCACTGATACTCACTTAACGGGGGATTGTTTTTTAATTATTACTATCAAGCTGGCTTGCTTTGAGCCACTTTACCACTACAGACCAGCCAAGGCCTACGGAAGAGCTCCGCACAAAGCTCCGCTCATCCCAGCGCCTTAGGCGGAGCTTTGCCAGGCCTCCCCCCAGACTGAGGGTGTCCCCCCCGGCTCTCCCTGTCCCAGCACCCCACCGCCAGGCAGGAGGCAGCCCCAACAAGACCAATCTCTACAATTCTTTAATGACAAGGGGCAATAAATGTCCGTCGCTTTACAGGGAGAGGGAGTCGGGAGCAAGGCACGGGGTGAAGGGTTTTATACTTTTCTCCACTTGCCAAAGGAGCTGGCAAATCCAGCATTTTTCTAGCAGTCTGAGCATTGCTTGGTTGGATTTTGTTGTGCCTTGACTACTAGCAGCTATTTCATTTCTCAGCCCACATCTGCCTTGATTTAATACGCTGGGTTCTTACAGGTGCTTATTCTGTTTGCAAAGTCCATTCACGGCTGGTTGAAAAGCCACTGGATATGCAAAGACTTTCTAATCCACCTGTGTACATAGCTCTCCCGGCTTCCCGAAGAGATCTTTGCATATGAAAAGGGAGGGAGGGCTCACTTTAACCTCCCCTTCCAAAATACTTGGCTTCGGCTGGAACCAAGCTTGGGCAACCCCCACACTAAAGCCGCCCAGTTTCCCTCCCAGGCTCCCGAATTCATTATCCCAGCGGCTACTCACGCATGAAATAATCCGAAACTCTCCCATCCCACATGAAGAGCTGCTTCGCTCTCTCCAACGGAATACTCCTTAAATAACACGTGTTGATCACCTCATTCCTTGCAAGGGAAGTATGTAAAACCAGAGCTTGTTAAATTACTGGGTGCACTATAAATTTCTGCAATCACAGAGCCTGATACGAAGAGGTGCCGGGTTCCTTTGACTCCCACATGGATTTCAACAGTTTTCACCGATAAATGCTAAAGGATTATACCTGTAGCAGATCCTGATTACAAACTTCTCAGGAAAAAAAAAAAAAAAATCTTTCATAGCAAACCTGCATAGAAACGTAATTTTCTACATTTAAATAATCTGCCAGAGAGACAGAGCAAATAAATTTGAAGCGACCTCAGCCAGCCACGGCCTTGATATTCTCTACATCAAATAGCTTTTTTTTTTTTTTTTTTTTTAAAAAAAAGCTGTTCATAGGAAGTCTATCATCTAAGTTTTGACCAGCATTTAAATCTTGGTATGGACGGTAATTCAAACAGACAGGCAGATACGTGGGTTTCCTGATCTCATTTATGCAGCACACGCTTTCTACTTGAATGAAGCAGCCACACACTTTCTACTTACAGGGAACAGTGGGTTTGGGGGTTTTGGTGTGGTTTGGTTTTTTTTTAAAAAACTTTCCTGGGAAGGGGAAAAAAAAAGGGGGGGGGGAATTTAAAAACAAACTGTTGAGCAAACAAAACCCCAAAATGCTGCCAGCTGACAAAATTATTCTCGCAAGAGTGAAAGAGAAAACTGTTTCCAAGACAAAAAAAAAAAGTGAAAACGACAATGAATAAATGAAGGTGAGGGGAGAGCTATACACATAATCTATGTTTCTATTCGTACTTTTAGCCCAGCTTAACTAGAGAGCTGAAACAACACGCAAACCAACCTAAAGCAGTCCAAAAGATGAACTAATGAGTAACAGATCCGGCTGCAACTCTATTGCAAAACAGCATTCCACTTGGAGAGAACATCGTTGCAGCATCAGCCCTTCCAGCCCACCTATTGCCCTCGTTATTATCTTCTTTATTTACCCCATTCAGACAAAAGCTCCTGTTTGCTAAGGAGAAACCTGCAGGGCAAACCAAGGGCCGGACAAATCCCTTTTGCATCAATCGGTACCGAGCGGGTTTCCCAAGGTTTTCTTCCGAAATCCTTACCAGCTTCATGGTGGTGTTGTTCTGTTCCCACCGCCACAGCATCACGCTCATGGTCCCCCGCCGGGCACCTGCCGGGGCTACCAACCCCCACCGGCCCGGGGACCACCTCGCTGGTGGCCATTCATCCTTGAGCTGCTCTTCTCTGACGAACTACATGGTCCAGGGAGGGGGAGAAAAGCCAGGAAGATTCCGGCAGGATGGCTCGGGTTGTCCCAAGCTCTGAGAGCTCGGCGATGGCAGGAGCCGGGAGGCAGCGGGCGCTCCCTCCTCCTCCTCCCTCCTTCCCACGGCGGAGCATCGCCTTTAACCCCTTCCAGGAGAGGGGGGTTCCCTCCGCTCCGTCTGGACCCAGCGCAAAACGGGGGGGTGGGGTGGTGGTGTTTAAAAATTAAAAAAATCCGGAGAATAGGGACATAACCAGGCAGCGAGAGTGAAAGGGCAAAATATTTCTTTGCAAAGAAATCTTTGAGAAGAGAAACGGATAGAGTTCCCAGTGAGCCGTGCTTCAAGGAAGATGCCTAAGGGTACCCAGGCACGTTTTAGAGCAAACCAGTAAATTACCGTGGGTTTCTCCCGAGTTTGACAACCCGAGGCTGTTAAGAGCTCAGCTTCTAAAGCTGGCTTGTTTTATCAGCGTTTAGTGCAATCTGTGCTGCTTTCACTTAGGCTTGCATTTATACTTAAGTTTGCTGGACGTGAAAGGACTAGACTTGCCCTTAGAAAGGGGGAAAGGGGAAAAGAGAGAATAATATAATGCCTCAAAAATGATTCAACATGTGGAACATGACACATCAGCTTCAGGAACATAAACTTTGCATTTCAAGAGATTAGTAAGAGTATTTAGAATATCCAGAATGGCTGTATTTAATGCCAATAAATATCAGTACGCCACATTGTCTGTATTTAAGATACAGCTATTAAAGATGTATGTAAATGCCAGACTATTCCACAGTTTCTCTCTCACATCCTTTTGAAATTTCTCATCCGTTCCCCTGAAGCGTCTTGCCCTGTGCGGCAGTCCAGACAAGATCCCGAACTGTGGGAAGATTCCGGTCTGATCTTGCCCAAGGTCCTATGAAATCACCAGTGGGAAAAGAGCCTCACGCCACACACTTGGCTGGTGCTCCTCACCCTTCTGCTCTGGAGAAGGTGCTATACCTAATAAAGAGGTCCATGGGTGGACAGGAGACCGCAGCGGCTCCAGCAGCAGCTCCACGCACCCCAAGTGCCTCCTTGTCCAGAGCTCCCCAAGCCTGGGTTTGGGGGGTGGGTTTTTTGGTGGCTTTGGTTTTGCCAGGCCACAAATGAATGACAGGGAACGATGGAAGAAAAAACGTGCTTGATATAATTCCCCAGACCGCCCCTTAAGCTGGCTGCTGCTTAGCTGAAGCGCTCAAGTCTCTTTTTCAGGACACGGTTTATGCCTGCAAAACTTGAATCCATGATCCTGTACTTGTAATGGCCCTTCTTAAGGCCCACAGCTGTCTTCTGGGGCCAAAAGGAGTAAGTATACCGAATTTGTTCTCACAGTACAGCTAAGACATTGGGAAAAAAAAAAAAAAAAAGACCAAAGTTTACCCAAACTGATCACTTTCTTAGCTAAAATTTCCCCTGTTGCACTACTTTACTGGTTAGGCTGTTTCACGTACCCATTAGTATGTTAATACAATAAATTAGTAAATAAGCATTTGAAATTCGGCATATACACATATAAGAAAAAGACACGTGCATCTCCTTACTGAAGTCTTTTCCCTAGCAGTTATGCTTCTACGACTTGGATTTCACTCCTCGAGCCTGTAACTGTTACTCTGTTTAATTATATGAGGTGATAAGGAAGAAGGAGTAATTATTGAAACAAACAGTAATCATATTCCTTCACTGTAAAAAGAATCCCCCTGCCAATTTTGGTAGCTTCAATAGCTACACATAGATAAAGAGCTGCACGTTGAAAGCATTTAAAACTTTATACACACAGGTTACATTTGAACCATAGCAGTAAAATTCGAATCCTTCCCTGAGAATAAAGAACTCTTGTTCTTTCGCTTCACGCCGACGTGGACCAAAGCCCTAGCGCAGCCAAATCTTCCCAGCCAGCCCTCTACATAAGCAAGTACCCCGCTGAAAGGTCATCCCCACGACATTCAAAAGAGGAGAAGGTCACAGCCCATTTGAAGGCTTGAACATAAGATGTATGGTCTTCAGGAGGGTCACAGGCAGCCACAATAACCTGCTGACAGACCCACCAATGAATGAATGCATGCACGCTCTCGGAGGGAGAAGCCTGGGTGTGACACCAAAAGGATTTTGTGACAGCGTCTTACCAGCGCCTCGGCGGAGCTGCCAGTGCCTGGAGCGCACGGTCCTCGCTGAGCTTGAAGTTGTCCCTTCCCCGCTGCTGACCCAGTGGAAACATCACAAGGCCTTCCCACCGATGTGCTGGCACCCGGCTAAATATCATGAGTCAAAGATTGTGCTCTGCTTCCAAAAACCACACCAACTTCAGACAAAAAAAAACAAACCACAAGGGAGCTGAGGCACAAGGAGCTTTACACTTGCCGGATTACGGCCCATGCAAAGGGCCAAGACAACCCACAGCACAAGTCAGGGTAGCCTCAGACATCTCCTAAGCCTCTTAAAAGGTTGGTGATGGTCTGCTCTGCCAGTTTGAGCCGCCAAATGTTTTCATTCAACCCCCAGCCTGGCGCTGAAACCAGGGATTGCGAGAAGCAAAGGAGAGGTCTCGGAAAATGGCAGGTTCTTGTCTACCATCGCAGGGGAAAGCTCCGTCTTTGGCAGCTTTTCACGTCGCTTTAGAGCCCAGGGTACAGGGTAGAGCCAAACCTGTCCCTCAGAGAGGGGCCCAGCTAGAAACGGGCAGATTAAAAGACCAGATATGGATGGAAGGACATAGGCTTTAATTACTCTTCAGCCGCCCAGTCCCATTTCTTTGAATACACTTTGCCGTCTGTTTTTACGTTAACTGAAGTGTGGCCCAGATTTGCAGTATTTTCTCATGTTATCCCTTATGGCCCAACCGAGCGTGCTGAACACGGACAGAGACGCTCACATGTAATCAGTCTGAAATATTAATGAAGCAGAGCTCCTGAGGTTAAAGTGTAAGTTCTGGGCCTCCCAATCACTTTTTTAAAATTAATTAATGTCCTTAATTAAAAATCTGTGTTGCTTTTAGCAGCTTTTATTTAATGGATTCTCCTAAGCCAGCCTTGATTTGGGATGAAGATCCCCAGAGTTCTGATAGGGTTGCCAGGTGTAACCGGAATTTATTTCTTCCATTAAAAAGCAAGACTCGGGAGCTGCCTTTCATCCTCCTATCTCTCTTTTAGGCTCCTTTGACAGAGTGGAAGAGATAAGACTGGGATTGAAGTTGGGAAAACCCGTGCATGACCTCTTGCCCCCTGGCAGCATCGCGGCGGGAGTTCTTCCCCGATTGCTGTGCCCCAGCTTTGCTGAGAGATCTGGGAGATGCCTTTCACATACAATGCCCAATTTCAAAAGAGTACAAGGACGGGATATTTGCTTGTATTTGAATTCTTTAACCATAAAGCATTAGAGCTCTCTAGAAAGCTTTATCACAAACTTTGACAACACATACATGATGACGTACTAAGATGATAGTAAGTTGAACCTTCAGAAAAGGACATTATTTACAGCGCTACTGGGCATCTAAACATCCCTATTAAAGCGCTAAACAATACGCTTGTTATTCACTAGCGAGTCTTCAATGACAGAGAAACACGTGTGTCCCCAGCATACCCCGCGCTCTAATGAGCCATCATTCCAGTTCCCAACACTTTCCAAATAAAACTGTTGGGAAAACAGGAGGAAACAGGTGTTGGAGACATTATGAATGAACTCAGTGCGTACAGTCATTGTCCGTGCAACACTTACTATAAAGAAAGCTTGGGGAAATCCGTTCACTAATAATCCATTGTTTGCCTATGAAAAATATGTGTGCTAACAGCTTGCTCCGCAATCATTAAACAAAGTCACACTCGTGTACTTACCCATTACTTTTGCTTTTTAATCACATAACACTTAGTTATGGGGGGTTTTTCTATTTGGAAAAGGGAACATATTATTAGAAAATTTTATTACTGCCCTTCAATGCATTTTGGCTAAAAGTACTCAAATTTTCTATTCAGTGGAATTGACTGATTTTTATTTATTTTTACCAAATGCCAAGAACCGCTTAGGTTTTCCTTTCATGCTTTGCAACATGGAAATATCTACAAAATTAAAATATTGGTTAAAAATCTTGAAGTTGTCAATAACAATATTTTGCTATGCATGATGTGGGAAAGAAGGGGAGACTAGCTCATAACAGATAATAATAATTGTCATTCAAAAAAAACCTCTCAAAACGGTGTTGAACAGCAGCCTCCGAATTAAACATTTTCAAGCCAGCAGGTAAGACACCTTGTATTGAGCAGCATTAGGGGACCCAATGAAGGAGCTACCCAAATGGTTAAACTTGATTTTCGGCAGTGTTGGGAGGTTCTGGAGGACAGCTCGTGCTGGGTACCAGTGTTCAAAGAGCAAGAATGAGATGGCCTTGATAGTCCCAGGCCTCTCAGCCTCCCACCAGTCCCAGTCAGAAGCACAAAACAAGAGATAGAAACTCAATTAATCAACAGCTGAAGCAGATAGTAGCATTACTGGCAAATGAGCATCGCTCTCTGGAAAACACGTCTTGTTAAACCGGTATTTTCTGCTGAGTTTACAGAAGCTTACAACAGAGATAACGCAGGTGCGATTCTGTGAGGAGGCTCTCTGCCTTCACGTCCCTGACACGTTAAAAACCATAATAACAATACATCAACCTGGCATACGTCAGCTAGACTGAAAATAAGCGAACTGGTTTGAAAATACATGATAAATGGGAAATTATCATTAAGAAAATAAGCAGCTCGACTGTGTTTCAGAAGAATCATTTTCAGCCCTACTTTTCTGAGCAAGCCCTAGAAGGGGGCACAAAACAGTTACGAGATTTGCAGGTGGCACATCAGTAATGGGAAAAGTCAATGATAAAAAAAGAGAGTAAGATCAAAGTTAAAGAAGCTCATATATGCGAACTAGAGCCACAAAAAGGTGTTTCAATACAGCAAATGTAATCTTGTAACAATGAGAAACTGAGACTGTCACAGAGCCAAGGAGTCTCTGTGAATTCGGTGAATCTGAAGGGCTTGGGGATCTGGAAAGAGGATCACTGACACGATGTGCCATCACGATGCGGGGATTTGTGCTGTGGTTGTAGGGGTGATCCAATTCTTGTGCATAAGAATAGGTGGTTATCGAATAGGAATGGGCTTTATCATCTGCCGGTTTTAACGCTGGTTTGTGTGCAACACTTCAACAGGTTTGTTAACCTTTGGAGAGGCTTCAGAGAAGAGCCACAAGAATGACTTACGGACTGGAAAATGCAAGTCACAGGACAAGATTCAAAAAAGCTCCGTTTCGTTTGTCAGAGAAGAGTAATGACAAATACGAGATCATAACATGAACTAATTAAAAAATGAAAGTCATTCAGGAGAAGTCATGTGGACTGTTTTATGGAGGAAGTCAGAGTGAATTATCACGTTTATTGTCATCTTACTTTATCATCAAAGGCTAATTCTAAATTCCCCATGGAAGCGTATCAGTTAGCTACAGACCTGTTCCTGCCAACCTTTACAGGTATCTGTAGCTCACCCGTTTCAGAAAGACCTAAGGAGATGTAAGCAAAAATGGTGTTACAGCAAGAAGTCTGACCTGGCAGAAGAAACCAGTGACTCCACGATCAGCTAAGACTGAGATCGCTTCTGAGAGGGAACACACAACGCAATAACCTACCTTGCAGCCCAGCCTCCGACACACGGATATGTTTCAATGTAGATTTTAAGCCTCTTGAGGAACAGGAGGCTTATAAAGCACGCACTGCTACAACCCTAACTCTTGCAGAGAAGGGAAGATGGACAAAAGGACGCACTCCTCTGTACTCCCTTAACAAACTCTGGAATAAATCAAACACACACACAGCCCCCATACAAAAGAAAATACTTTAAAAATTAGGCATCACCGATTTAGTTAGCTTTTGTTGTCTGCTTCACGATTCTACACTATTAGGGCCAGATCACTAAACGTTTTTAACATGCTTTGGCCCCTGTTCCTCCCACGCATGTGCCAACGCAAGTTAAAGCAGCATGAACGATGTTAGAATCCGTGCTGTCACCTGGCTCCAGCAGCCTTCAAGGAATAAAAGGAACATAAAAGTAGTGGAAAGCTTCTCATGCACCACCCCAAGTTCCAGCCTGATTGTACTCAACAGCTCACTAGTGCACCGAGAAATAGGTGGGGTTTGCGTTTTTTTGTTTTGTTTTTGTTTGTTTGTTTGTTTTTAATATTAATTGCTTGATTCAGTACACAATGTGACAGAAGAAGCTGCTAAATAAAGTAACAAAAACAACAGCACACTGAATAACCACTGGTTAAGCGGTGTTGACATTATTAACTAGGCTGCCCAGTGACGGAGAGCAGTAAATTCCCACTGCGGTCCGAGGGAGCCGAGTGCCACGGCCACCACAAATGAGTCAGTGACTGAACGGAGCCTCTTCCAACCATCCTCGCCCTCATGGCCGTGGCTCTCCGCGTTCTCCTCTCTTCTGCTCGCTACCCAAGGGCACAAGTGAAGACATGGTTTACAACAGCATTTGTCTACTTGTAGGAGTTTCCAAACAGGATATTTTGTTCACAGGATACGCTCTGTCTGCAGTATCACTCGCGCAATTAAATCACAGTGAGCATTTCTCTTTTACCCACTGTGGTCAGGTGTAGGAGAGCAAAGGAGAAAACCTCTTACTCGAGCACTAATATCATCCAACGCATCATGTTGTTCTACAAATGTTAACAAATCCCCAGGGCCACTCACTATTCCCCCTTTACGGGTTATTCCCTTTAATCAAGGCAGGGATTTGTTTCCTCACTACAGCCAAAGGGGGGGAAAAGAAAAAGTGAGAAACGAAAAATAGTATCTTTTTTGCTAGCTTTTGCCATAACGCAACACTGCCAGAGAAGCATAGCAACTGAAAAGTAAAATCATTAGCAACTGATCTCATAACGGTCTGAAGAGCAACAATAATCCAGGGGTCAGCTTTGCCAAGGAAACCACCTATGGATCCCACCCCAAAAATCTCTTTAGGGCAGTGTTGTCTTTGGATTATGACTTTCTAAATGTAATTCCAGCTCACACTCCCAGTTCTGTGACCTGATATACCCTGTACCCAGTTTCCCAACATGTCAAAGCACGGAATAATTACCAGATTTTAGAGATTTGGTGAGGTTTCAACAATTGAAGGAATAGGATGCTGAGGAGCAGCATCGACAGGCAACTCCTCCCAAAGACACTGTTCTACAGGAGATATAATGCACCAAAGATGTTTACATCTCATAATTTCCATATCTTTTCGTGCGCCATAAGCACCATACACATCCATACATCCAGCCCTATTCTACTGGCCAAAAGAAAGAGGCCATGGAGCTCTCCTCCTCTTCTGGCAACTCTCTGTGGCTGCCCCCAAAGGCCAGAGACGTGGCTATAAAAGGATGGGTTACTTACACAGGATTAAAAAAATTAAAATATTTTGTGCGGCCACTTGAACTAAAAGAGATACAGAACTAAAACTCACCTGTGTAACTGTATTTATGAAAGAAGACGAAAAGACAAAACTATCATCTACTCTAAAAAAGAGACGAGTGGGAAATTGGAGTACTAGTGACACACAAAGCTGTTCAAGATTTTTGCCGTTTCACAAATGCAATGAAAACTCTGCTTTCCTTCTCAGATCAGCGAGGGCTGAGGACAAGAATAAGAAGATATTCGTACAGATACTGATAGCATTTGGAAGAGAACCTTGTCCAGCTGCATAGACAGAGCTACCATCTGCTTTATGCACAGTCACATCCCTAATACATCATTCTATATATAATCAAAAGCTATACATACCATGAAATGCTATGGTGCACAGAAAGTCATTTAGTGACTAAGTGCTTTCTTCAATCCAGCTTTTTTTTTCCCCAGAAGATAACACTCAATAGAACTTGCATGAAAGCATCCCCTTTTAAGTCTAAGAACTATTGGTAAACATTTCTGTAGAAAAAAACCTTAATAATGGTATCAAACAAAAATAGATTGACTTGCTATATTTGAGACTAATTCTTGATTCAGGTTATTTTAATAGAGAGATTAAAATACAGCCAGAAGAGGTTTATTTGCTCTCTTTCTGCTGAGCTTTTGCCAAGTGCCCTTAACACCAACAATAATTTAAAATTAACTAAGCAATCCTTCTTAAGCAGATGCACGACAGTATGAAAAAGTGTTTAAATTACAGTCTGTAGATAAAGCTGCTCAGTACTAACAAACAATCTCTCAGCAAAACCTGTCCCATGAAAGAACGCACACTAAGATTTAATTAAAAAATAGCTGTTACTCCAAGCCTTGATTAGCTACCTGGAACACTTGATAATAATCGGCATCCACTAGTTCCTCTTGCCAAAGCCTTTCCCTTTATACTCTCCATTAATGTAAATCAAGCAGTTGCTAACTCAGGAGCTCAAAATTCTGTGAACGAAGCAGCCTATATGGTAGATTCCAGCAGAAATGTATATTCTGATTTATGTCTGCATACATATATAGAAATACATAGATCTGTTTAGTGACTTGTACTCACTAAAAGGCTGCACTTGGAGCTGAATCCACAGAGTAGTTTGCCTGCCAATGTTGTAGTCAAGTTACTGTCGATGGAAGTGCCATAATCCCAGTCTTCCCAACTAACGTGGTTTCAAAGAAGCGTTCCCGGTGTCCACAGAAGGTTCTGGGTGGAGCTGTACTCCTCACTCACTCCTCCATCGCTGCCTTCTGAACCTGCATCTTCAACGCTAAACAAGTACGTACCACAAGCCCAGGCTTGTGGACGACGGCACGGAACAACGTTAATGGATGAATAGGGCCATCCCATTAATTTTTTGGTTATTTATTAGAGCATTATCTTTGCAAGCGTTCAGTATTGCCCTGCGTTCCTCAGAGTCGGCGGCTGCCATCAGCAGGGGCAGCCTTGGGCAGTTCCCCTTGCCTCCCCTGCTCAACCAAGAGAGGGGGCAGAGCTGCTGCTAGCCCCGCAAAATTGCGCTGCGTTCGCCCCCTTCCCCAGCCTCTAAGGCACAGATGACAGGCCTTCAGGGATGCGTCATCTCCGTTTTCAGTCATGAGCCATAATCAGTCCCCTGAAGACAACAATTTGGAGATACAAGCATAAGCTATGAAAAGCAGTCTATATTTTCATGAAAAATACTACTTTTTACTCTGGAATAGTGCTGGTCAAGGACCAACAGTGCCAAGGACAGCACAGTTGGGGTAGGTCTCATCTCTTACCCAAAATGTCAAGTCACGCAATGAGGGAAAGCTGGCGGTACAGGCTTGTAACTAGAGAGAGGCACATTCCCAGCCGCTGTACGACAACATGTGGTTTGGAAAGCTCACATATCATAAATAACTGGAGACATGGAAACAGAGGAAAAACCCTGGTCCTGTGCTAGGGATGCTTAAATTGGCAACAGGGATGCTATGGCCCTCCTCTCTCAATAAATTCACGCTTCATTCAGCAGCCCAGCCACAAAGGATTTTAAAAAGTTCCCGTAAGCTCTCTGTACCCTCAGTGAACCTTCTACCTGAGCTAAGAAATTGGACTGTGGTGAGAAACCAAGAGACACTTGGGTTTTTTTAATACAAGGAATACTGTTGCGAAAAACACAATTACTTGATATGATCATACATAGCAGGAATGATTTCTTCTTCCTCTGCCTACCCAGAGTATTCAGACTTGAATGCACCGATACTTTCTCTTCCCACAGAGAAATACTAGTTGAGCATGTCACAGCGGTATGGCAGGCTGCAGTCAGAAAAGCGCTAATTTGACATTAAAAAACAAAGATACAAGGAATTAAATAATTAGAGCCTTACCGGCAGAGCACAATGCGTGTCTCCTTTGATAATCTCTTGAACTCTAAAGATAAAAGCGGTGTTGAAACCCGCATACAAGATGTGCGGTAACCGAAAGTTTCAAAGTCTAGTGAAACACATGATAGTTCCATAGTATTTCAACACCTTAAAAGATGAGCCTGTTAAAGCAAAAACTTCTCTCTCTAGTTGTCTGGGCTACTTCTGCTCTTTCATGTCTCCCTTCCAGCTGTTTTTCTCTCACCTCCTCCGCCAGCATCCCCTTGGCTCACTGCACTTCTGGGTAGCTGGAATTTTCCTCCCTGTACTACTGCTCACGCAGAGGGGCAGTTTGGTAACAGTAGAAGTAGCAAGGAATTAGTACTTACCACGTTTTTCCCTGCTCCTCAAGTCCATTTTTTGAATTTTTTTTTTTTTTAAATATGTCACAGGTTAAGTCCAATGGCTGGAAAACAAGTTTTGTTCAACAATTTCCACACTTCTCTCTTTTTTGGAGAACATTTGAAATTCATCCTTCCCACTTGCTTTCAACTTCCGTCTCAACTTTCATCCTGCAGACATACTGCCATATCCTCAATCTTGTCAATTAAGAAATCATCGAGATAGCTGCAAGCTCAAAAGAGTTTGCAGCAGACTACAAATCAAGTAAAGACATTCCTTAGCTGCTCTGTCTCTGTAGGCTGGATTGCGTACATGCAAGGAACGGTATTGAGGACAGAAGCAGAAATGCTAATAGCAAAGAAAGAAGTGAAGATGACGATATTTATCATGAAAGAGCGCTCTAGGCTATGTCAAATAGAAAGGCAAATTCTACTTCATGGTGCTGGATACGTACATCCAAATCTCAACATATTTCTACTATTTTTAAAGGGGGAGATTTCTCTAAAGGGTAAACAAATGATGAGCTGCCTAGGTAGGGGTCCTGAAAACCACTTTTATCTAAGCAAAGCTTTTCTAGTCACTGAAGTTGACGCTTCTGGTCTTCTAAAGGGATTATCACTTGCTTGAAAATAAACACAAAAATTCTACTGTAAAAGCTAACAACTTGGTTTATGTTTTTTGGTGAATTATTATAACAGCACAGAGCTATGAATGTAGGTTTTAAATACAATCTTATTTTCCCCATATATCATCGTCATCAAGGATTACTCCCGCAGC
Organism: Burhinus bistriatus; assembly: GCA_013397275.1. Classification (NCBI taxonomy): domain Eukaryota; kingdom Metazoa; phylum Chordata; class Aves; order Charadriiformes; family Burhinidae; genus Burhinus; species Burhinus bistriatus. The sequence goes on from VYXH01008177.1 coordinate 108,200, forward strand.
TTACCGTCATCGTTATTTTTCTGTATCTCAAAATATGATAAAGTGAATAAACAGAAAGAAGCTACAGCATGCCCCGTTGTAAACAACCAGAAGCATTTTGCTGAGTTGACTTTACATTGCACTAGTGAACAGAGCACATCCTGAGCCTGTGAACGTCAAAAGGAGCTTTGTTACCGTTTTCAGCCTACTTCAAATCGCTCTAAAATCAGTTGGTCTATATTGACTTGACAGTGGTAAAGAAAGTGCTAATTACTTTAATCTGCTCCCCACACTGGCCAAATCCAGGCTATGATTTGCAGCCTAGTCTGATTTGAACTAAGTAATTAGCATTTACTAAGAGAAGTTATTCATCAACACCAAGATGCCTCTCCAAGAACATAACATCAGCATTTTGTCTGGGGTTCACTTAAACACTTAACGGGTTTTTAGTTATAAATTCGTATTAGAATACAAGGCAAATTTTTCCCCCTAAATGCACCATTTCACATCACTTGGGTGTCTAATTAGCTATATATCTTTGTACTAAAATTATTACTGGTCTGTTCTGAATGTATCTTAATATGATGATTAAAAAAAAAGGAAAAATCCAATTAAGATATATTGGGTCTGACTCTTCTTTGCCTTGAAGTTTGACCATGTAACTTATCATTTGACCTTCATATTCAATTTGTGTAACTAGCTACCACATAAGCTGCAAGGCAGAAAAGAATCAGACCTATTTTATTACATAAAATTAAACATTTCTTATTTTTATTAAACATTATTTCACTGATGTCAGGCCATGCCCTAAGGAGGAGATTCTAATACTACTTTTAAGCTATTAAACAGATTTTAAAAGTGTCAAACTATGCTTTGAATATCCTAAAATGTGCTAGTTGCGACCACAATGTTGGGGTTTTTTTTAAAGTTATTTTTATAAGTTAAATAAATAATAAACCCTAGGCTCATTCCCTTGTAAGCCTTGGATACTACAGTGGTATTTATTGTGAGAGGAAGCAAGAAACCGATCTCGAGGTTTACACTGAGCAAACGTGTCTATCCAAAATACACTCTATTATGCCAGTGAAAGACTTGGCAAAACAAGGGCAGCGCCCACAGATTCAAACCCCAAGTTGGACCTAATTTCTGTAGTGACCTCTGCCTCAGTTAGAGGATGTTTCTCTGACTCAGTAGGGTTTTTTACCAAAATTTTTCAGCCAGCCAAGCTTTGTTTTCCATACAACTTGATTCTTTCACCTTCCCAAAAGACTAAGCAGAGATACGTATAAACTCTCCGTAGAAATCACAAGATAAGCTCAGGTTCTCCACTCCTCAAGTCTGATTTTACTGTCGGGCGCTCTTGAATAGACCGTAATGAGGATAAAATTGTATGCAAGGAGCCCAGTAAGCAGAATACAATCATGGCATGAAATTTGTTCCTGCGAAGATAAAAATCTAATGCCTCATCAGCAGTGGTTTGTATTCCCAACAGGAGGTGGCTTCATGTGATTGATGAATTGACTTTTAATAGGCTAGTTCCCTGGTCTGACATTGAAAACAAATAAAAACCTTTAGCTCCCAAACTAAAGGCAACATGTAACTTTTTGAAGGGGTCTCAACATTATCATTGTGCTCCAATTTTTTTTTTGTGTTGACATCGCACCCGAGAACTTTGAGGGGGTCTCAACACGATTGTCTAAATGAAAATAACCCCAATGAAATCTGACTGCCTTACAGGAATAGTCCCACTGAAATCAGTTGCCCAAGTCTGACATTATTAAGACAGGGTTTGCACTGATTTTAGCAGTGCCGTTCATCATTTACTCAACGTTGCTGATAAAAATGTACCTTCGTAAAGCGCTCAGACACCTTCTTCTTCTCTGCTACCCTTCTCATCAATAAAGTGATGGTACAGAATCAGGCCACTCATTATTTGTTTGGTTGGTTTACTTTTTAAACTCCCTTAGCCCTTCATCGTGTCCAAGTCAGCATTTATATTTTGTACCTCTCTCTTTGAAAAGGTCACCTGCGGCATAAACCAATGCACATTTTTACCCAGTCCTGGGGGGTATGTCCTGAATTGTACATTCCTCATTCCAGTAAAAATATGACCGCAGTAGCCAGCACCGAAAGCTATCTTTATTGCCGGAAGGACTGGAAATGTATTTTCCTTTCAGGTTTACTTCAGAGGGGAATATCAACTTGCCCAGAAAGAGCTTCGCAAAGCACCGCGTGCTTGTGACCTTGAGCCTGCGATTCACAGTGACCAGATTTCCACAGGTGACCATGTAACAAGGCAGGAATAAAATGCAGCTGATGAGTTCTCCAGCGCTGTATAACAGCACCTAAAATATTAGAAAATACTAAGCGAGTCATAAGTCTGATTTTAAGAGTGAGATTTGAAATATGTATTTTGTGCCTGCTTTATCCCTTATCCTTATGGAAAGGTTTTTCCTCTGTATTTCTTCACATCAAAGCAACAGGAAGATCTTTGGTGCTTGGGACGAAGGCTAGAGGCTGGCGAGACAACAGAGTTCTCACCCTGAAAGTTCTGGTGGGAAGATGCCAAGTAGACCGCTCACAAGACACAGGGAGTTAGTTACTAAACTGAGCAGAAGTAACTCCTATTTGTGCATTAATATCTCACGGAAGTGAGGTAAACCACATTAATGTGTACGTTTCATCATGCTGTAAGCTAGCACGCTCCCTTTGCGCAAGGTAGGGGACAGCAACCAGTCTTTGAAGACCAGATTAGTTTCCAACCCTTAGTGTAGCTACACAGAGTTCAAATCACGGACCAACAAAAAATAGGAAGACTCGCTGCTGCTATTGTTACAGCACTTCACTCGTGTGACTAGTAAAAATAAACCTGAGAACGAGCTATTATTAGTTTTCCTCTGCAGATCAGTATTACTAATGTTACTTGGTTTACTCTCCAGGTACTTAGCCCAAAAGAAGCAGTGTTCCACCGACCCTTGCTCCAAGACACAACCAACCAGTGTAGAGACCTTCTCCGACAGGATACAGCACAGCTCTCCCAAACTCACAGCTACGTGGGAAGCATTCTTGCGAACTGCGCCACAGCACTACCCAGGTTTTGGAAACCTTGAGTTTTGGTTCATCAAAGTCCAAGAACTGTCAGGAGAGGAGTAGGGAAGAGAGCCAGGAAAAGAGGGACATCTGCCTCAGGATGCCTTCCAAAAATTGTACGTTCTACTCTTACGGTTTGGAAACACGTTGTAGTTCTCTCATAGACACAGAGCATTCCTGGACAATAAAAATTTAGGGTTCTCTTTGGCTAAATTGAAACACACAGGTAAGATTACACAGGCTAGGGAATCCAGGCTTTGTCATCACGCCACCTCCAGTCTACATTTGAAACATTCCAGTCAGATATTGTTCCCTAAGAAAGTTTCATTGAGTGGTTTTAAATCTAAAGGGCAGGCTCAACAAAAGTATCCTTAAATAAGTTCATTTCGATCTACTTCTACTTGTTACTGACAGTCAGCTCATCTAAACACTTCATCGTGGGCTTTCAGCATCCTCCCAGCATGGCCAAAGAGCACCAGGACAATTCTTTCCTGTCCTGGGGGTGCCCGTATGCCACTCACTGCCTGCCTTTCAACCGAGAAGCCACATGCTCACAGGGGCAATGACAGCCACCTAAAAACCCATGCTGCACTCCACTCCAGCAGCCACCTTCGTGCCACCACCTTTTGCCTGCCGCATCCAGCGGGAGCAGAACCTGGGATGAAAGACAGCGAGAACGAGAGGGCTGGGAAGGACGATGCTCTTCAAAGGCCCTCAGGCACGCTAACAGAACCACATAAAAGACTAGAAATGTTCAGTTACAAACAAAACCTTTGCTAAAGAAAAGACACCTCAAATTCAATATCTTTGCTTTTGTCCATTTTTACTGCACCTTACAAACCAGGGTCACCGTAAGCAGCATGTGTCATACTGCTGCGATCCAATTCATTTTCCAAGTGCTACAGGGATTAGGCACATGTGAACTAGAAGGAAAAAAAGCCCCACAACCCATCGCACATGAGAAATAACGTCCAGCTTCCATTTCAGGGAATATTAGTAACCGAAATTGTTAACAACTGACAGACAAAAAGATTGTTCTGCTTCCTGCTGGTTTAACTGCTTCTAGGCGAAACTATGATTACTGCTAATAAGCCTAAAAATCAAATAAGCCTTAGTAACAATACAGAACAGCAAGTTACAAAATCACTACGCTTTCTAGCCAGAATGGTCTCCTGCAGCCGAAAATAAGGGCGGGAAGGCTGCTTGAAAGCACCCGGTGAAATCTGCGTTGGCCATTTGCGAGTCAAGCGACTTTGTACAGGAGGCGAGCCGTTCAGATGTATTTCAGGTCCTGTTAAAATCACCTCGCTCTGCCTTATTAACTGTATTGGTAAAAACACAGGGGTAAAGGACTTTGGTAATGGGAGAAGAAAAGTCAAGATTACTCCAAGTGGCCCATATAACTGTCTTAGGAGTCTATACGTTAAGTCCAAGTCCTTATATCTGGTCTGTGGCCAGTGGAGATTGGCTCTGTTGCTCCTGGGCAGCGCTGCTGGGTGCCGTGGGCTGTTCGGTGGGATCTCATGCCTCTGAAACACGAAGAGTCCTGGCATGCTTCTTCGGAAACCCAAAGATGATACAAGGACAGTATAGCTGCTTCCAACTCCCCCCTACTCCCCCCCAAAAAAATTATTTTCTTTCATTCTGAAGGATCTTAACAACATATTGAATTTCTCAGCTAAAATCCTGAGGAAAGGCGTGCAACTTTAACGGATGTACAATTTTCCCTGAAATAGAGTGTTTTGTAGCATAGTACATGGCAGCTACAACAGAGGGAAAGAGACGTTTAGGTCAGATCCCTAAATTTCCATACACGACAAAGACGACCTTAGCTCTTCAGTGCTGCCTGAAAGACTCATAGTGAATAACCTACGCCACTATTTCACTGGAAAACATTACGAAGCTCTGAAATTCTCCAGCAGATGCAGATGTTTTGTGGAGACAGAGAATCTACAGATTAAGCTACAGAGTGCGCTTTGGTCACTGAACACGAGCGGCTGCACGGGGTTCTCCTTTTTTTCTTTGTAACTACAACTGAATTCGTATTCCCCTACTAAAAGGTTTGCGATAAAACTCCGTCTAATGAAAGGACAATTAAATCATTTAACGTTAAGTGCAAGAAAGTCATAATTTGATAATGATCCACTAATTTCAGCAAGATAAGCCACTAATCACTTACGGAAATCAAATTTGCTCTGGTAATGCAGTGAGTGGACCACGCTGAAGCAATTCAGAGGTATTCATTAACTCTGTTTCCATGTGCCACCAAATCCCAGCGCGTTTCTGACAGAGACGCTCCGAGGCTGGGAGGACATCACGTCACCTCCTGTTCGATTTCTGTCACCCTGTACCAGGAAAGGCAGATTCTGGATTCACAAATCATACTTATTTTATGGGTTTCCAGCCAGACAAATACTTCCGTCTGACAATCCAAAGGACGTCGGCTGCTTGCTGAAGCTAAACACCAGTACTGAACCGGATACAATTAAGTCTGAGGATCAATTAAGAGAAATTAAAACGCTAACTGCTGGCCTATCGCTGCCTCAATTATTATTTTTATCTTACAACATTGTCTATGCCCAAAATTAATGACGGCCACAAAATACAGTGGATTTTTATTATTATTCATTGAAAGAATTATCTGTGCGTAGCTATAAGAATCCTAATTGATATCCAATAGCTACGTAATCCCTCTGAGGCCCCGGAAGGAAAATGAGGTCTCGTTTGGTTTTGTCCACCACCACCAGGTGGCAATAGCAGCCCAGCTAACCCGTCCACCAGCAAGCCACTGGAGCAACCGCTCCTTACCCTTTTTTTCCTTTCCCTCAGCCCTATCCCAAGCCTTTTTTTTTTTTTTTTTTATTTGCGAGCAGTTACGTTCAGTGTCAGACTAACCACATGTAAAAAAAAGAACCCCCGCTGCTATTCCTATTTAATTAGGCAGTCCAAAGATCGAGTCAAACATAAGCAGCTCCCAAGAATCCATGAATGAGCCCTTCCCACCTTGCAAATCCCGCTCTTTCCGTGCGGAAGGCACAGCTGCCCCATGCAGGCTATCTGTTACATCCACTCACTTCTGCAAACCGACCCCCCCTTTGGTGTATTTTGGTTCAAAGAGGGAACGACAGGGCCCTGAATCTTCCATTACCTGTAGGCCACTCCATCGTTTTCTGCTACCACAGGACACCATTACTTCTGTTCTGTAACTTCACGGAACCTCCTTATGAAATGATGCCATATACTCCCACGTAATAGCACGCAACACACTACTAATTCACTAGCGAAACACATGTATGTCCCAAAACCACATGACATCTGGAAAAGCAGAGAAAGAAGATGCTTTTCAATGACCAGAGAGCAACAGAAATACACCAGGCCCGTATTGGGACAGAAAACTACCTCAAAAAGGGTGCTGATATTCCTCAGCTTTCAATGAGTTTTCTATATAAGTGAGTTAGGACCCGATAGTCTAGTTTGACCAACTATTTTGTTTAAGGCTGATCAAGAGGCAGAGGTGGCTTGGTGTATGGAAATTAATTCCCATTGCAAACACAAGTACAGCTGCAGGCATCACACTGGATGATGATCCTGGAAATCAAAAGGCAATCCGGCTTCATCCAGTATCCCAGGACTACTGTTTCGAAACTTCTCAGGCAGTTTAGTAAACAAATCTGTATTGTGGGTTTTTTTTTTTAAACTGAGTTGGAGGAAGGCGATATTCCTAGGTAAATTCATCTACAAAGTTCCATCTCTGATCTGACCTCACCAGTGTCCCATTTGGAATTACAAAAAGGCAGGCAAAGATCACAGTCATTGATCTACATCTGCTTTTCAGACCTGCTTCCAGGCTGATCCCCAGCGCCGAACGACTGCCGACTGCCAGTGACTCCCACCCCCAGCCCCACCAGGAGCAGAAGGTGCTCTCTGCCTGGCAGCCACGCTGCTGGCCTGCATGGACCAGCTCACTGACCCACTCAAAAGACATTTTATGCAATCCTGAAGCAGACCCTGTAGAATTTGGATTGTAATCGCTGTTCTCTATTAAGATTTTTCTATTAAATGAGCTGGGTTAACACCCACATCTCTTTCCACACCAGCTACGAGTCCCCATCAGAGATTAGCCGTCATTCCTGAGCTGAATTAGAGAAAGGGTTTTAACAAAACATGAACAACCGATCATTTTAAATTGGCTGACATAGACCATCTCTCTCCTGTGTGTTGTTCCACCTACAAGATACTAACCAAGATTTAGATGCACACGATAAACCATAAAGCCCTGCCAGCTCTACACAGCATGATGATCCAGAAGAGAACTCAGACCTTGGTTCCCCTCTGGAAGGGACACCTACCCGAAGCCTCCCACTTCTTCCAGCACAAGCCCATGCTCCACTCGGACTTTCCCTGCTGTGGCGGTGCACTGGGAAGCAGCAGGGAGGAACCCAGCTCCCATGGGCAGCTTCTTAAGGCTGATAAGCAACAGCAGCCAGTCCCACCCAGTGTAATCTGGAAAAGCTGAGTTAGGTGACTGGGAGGGAAAGAGAAGCAGCCAGCTGCAAACTGTTAAGGGATGTCCACTAAGTGGGGGAGGGCTCGAGGCATTAACGCTTTATCACAAGTCTTATCCCAAGACTGGGAAAGGAAATGTGACTGGAGACACCAGAAGGTGGCGGAAGAAAAGGAGGAAAAGGAATTATATTTTCTTGGCTTCCACCCATCACTCGTAGACTTCTAAAACTAAGCGCAGTCATCCTTAGGATGCAAAGGATTTATCTATGCAGACATAAAGCCACTAGAAAGATTGTCTTCTGGTGGGCAAAACCCACTGCCACCTTCTTGTCAGAGGAACAGCTGTCCAAATACCAGTTATGCACCAGGACATTTTGTCCTGAGTTGCTTTGGTCTTTAAAACAAGTTCCAGTATTGTCCGCAATTTTATTCATAAAGCTAAATTATGACTTCAACTGCAAGATATACTCTAGTTCCTTGAGAATTTAAAATAAGAAATCAGAATATGAAATTACCCCCTGACTCCAGCTGCAATACGCTTGTTATTTCACACTTTCACCCACACCCATTGGAAATTCAGTTCCAATATAACAACTTGAAAATTGGTTTTAATCACAAGTGATACACGGAGGGGTTTTTTCCCCTCTCTTTCCATTCCGTACATCCCATAAGCACCGAAAACCATGATGTGTAGAGTGGCAGCAGGCAAGTCAAATACCTCCTGAAGGTACTCCAAAGCACCACACATCTGAGCGGCGGGTGTCAAGCTCTGCAAAACAAAACCAGATACCCAGAAACCCAAAACACGCTTTAATCTGAACTATTCAGCTCCAGGCCTCACACTGCAGCTATTCACAGCATCCACTAATACCTCTGTGCCATTCCTCAGCTAGAGGACCAACAGTTTTCCTTTCAGCCTCTTGAATGGCAGCGATGCAATGCGGTATAACCGGCCGGACCCCCACATAAAAAGACCACATTAAGTAGGGTTTGGCTCTGTGTTCAAACTGGTGGAATTTGCAAAGCTAAACACAAAGTCAACCTGCCGCACAGAGCAATACGGTAGCTCTGGTTCTCTAGAAACGAAGCTATTTTTAAACTGCGGTAGCAATGTGAACTGCATAAATTAGCATAATTTCAGCCTGCACAGATAGTTCCCAGTTGCCTGTGTTACATGCTACGAATTAACACGCTGCAGATTCCTTGCTTCTACTAACGCGGTCAATCACGCAATTCGTGGGGCTTAACATCCCCTTCTCCAGCCCTCCAAAATCTCAGCGGCCTTTTTTTTTTTACACTCCTCTTTTTTCTTTTCAGAGCAGTACTACCAAAGGCTGGGGTTTCATTACAAATCTCACAAGGTCTTCGTGTGTAACTGGTGGTTATGTGGCTTCCTAATTGCAGGGCATCCCACTATTTTCTCCGCTGGTGATTTTCTCCTTGTGGGCAGATGGCATCGAAGTGGAGTGCAGATGGTAACCCACAGCCCACAAACTCCTCATTAGAATTTGAAATAGCGTATGCAGCTCTTCCATTCTTATCTTCTCTGTAAATTATTTTCAGCGTTAAAGGATAAATCGCTGTTTTCAGAAGGCACAGCCAAAAGTGATGATACCTGTTGATAGTTGAGACCCTTCTCCTAACAAAGAGGTAATGACGTGCCTTGTATCTTCGCAAGTTTTATTAAAATCCATAAGTCATTAGTGGAAAGGATTTTTAATCAAGTATCTCTTGCTTTGATTCAAGTATTACCTTAAGAAAAAAAAAAAAAATCACTGATAAGGAAAAAGCAGATCACACCGAAGCATGAAGGCTTAAGAGTCACACAGCTATTTAAGGTAATTTCATGGCTCCAGGTATCGCTTTACCTGAGCTGCTTGGAATTATAACGGCTTTATCTCCACAGAACACCTGTGAGATAAGGGAGTTGCTGCTGACAAACTGCAGCAGGCACCGACGAGGTGGCTTGTCTGAAGCCAGGCTGATGGCCCGTGGCTCTTCAGGGCTCCCACACTCACCACCGCATCCTCCCTGCCCTTTGAGGACCGGAACTCTTCTTGGCAGGAAGGCACAGCTCAAAATGAAGGTGCCATAAGAACTAGTCTTATCATTCTTCCAAGCTTTTTCACAGCATGTCCAGTCTGGTGGAACTGGCTTTCCTAACCTTTTGACCAGTTGGAAAAGTCCTAAAAACAGCGAGTTAAAATTATCTGTGGTGGAAAATAGTAAGGAATGAAATAGTGAGCATTAGAGGTCAAGCCTGGATCCCGGAAAAGTTTGTATTAATCAATGGAAAAGCATTAAAAGAAACAAACTTATCCCTTAGTTATAAAAAGAAAATAAACAATACGGAAAACACCCAAGTGACATGGTTGATGAGGATTTACTAACTTGCAGTCAGCTCTCATACACAGCGTAAATGAAAAGCTGGCTAATTCGCTCCCATTCCAGAAGCCTAGAGTCAGACTTGGTAAAACACAGAATTATTTGTTTCAAGTTTTGACTTGGTGTCTGACAACCAATTACTAATCCACACTATTCTACCTCAGCTACAACGGCACCTTCTAAACTGTCTCACAAAGTGATTTCTGCCTATTTAAAGGATGGATACATGTTGCTTAGCTAAATTCACTGCCTTTAAGAGTAACCATTGGCAAGCCTTTTCCTCAAATGGCTGAAATTATTTGCATATTACACATCAAAAACATTCAGATGTTCAACTGAGTTATGGTATAAATACAGTAAAACATAATAATTTGACTATAGAATACAGGGCTGTAATCTTCCACAGCATGCAGGCATGCTAATGATCTTACACACGGACAACACGAGATGAAATAATGAAGTATTTCATCACTGAGGGCAATTTATCTTGTCTACATTCGTGGAAGAAGATTATAGGACGTCACCTTCTTAGCGGTTTCCCTTTCACAACAAAAAAGACAATAATCAGTTTTCATTAGGGAAGACTTGGCCTTTCTGTTGTACCAACGTGACTTTCATGTCCTATACACCAAGCACAGGACTGATGTCAACTGAGAAACTACATGGTATCTTCTAACACAAAGGTTTATAAAGGGTAATAGAAATGCTTAAGCTTCAGATGCAATGTTGAAGGATTTACGCATGTCAAAAGAACCTAACAGATATGTTTTCTCTCTAGCTTAACGACTTGTGCTTCAAACTAATGAGGGTCTTCAGAACTGACCATTCGAAACCGCTGTTCCGTGAGAAGAAACCTCAGCTCAAGTGGCGACTCCAGAGAACAAAAAATTTCAAGAGGAAGGGAAAGCTCAATCGTAACTGCCTTAAGAAAGCCCTGACTTTGTAAAGCCCATCTTCGTTGCAGGAGATCTCACAGTTCATCCAAAGGCATTCCAGAGGGCTCTGTAGCACTAGAGGCCCGTCGCCTATGACAGAATTTTGGCAGAGGATGAGATCCTGTGCCAGCATTTCTGACGCAGTAAGAGTGACTCTATCACACATCTGTTCCCCTGCGAGAAGCTGAATCTGCCCGTGACAAGGTCAATTTTGAGAAGGGTTGGTATTAAAAGATTATGCTCCCTCCATCCTCTCACTGAGGCTGCGCTAATTATTTCAGGGAAGTGAAGGAATTCTTTGATCCTCCAACTCTTCCTTCCCTCGCAAGGTGACTCTGGCTGTCGGAACAGCACCCAGAGGAGCGGCACGGCACGTCCTAAGTCCATAACTGTGGAATTAGCCATTTTCAACCTTGAAATTTAACCCTAAGAAATTGAGTATGCAGTAATCCACGTAATCCAGGCCTCTACACCTGTCCCTCTTCCAACTAATCTCGCCATCCTTCATCATGTCACATCTTAATTTAGAGTCCGATCTGCTAAGGTCAGTGTAAGTGGACATTGGGGAAGTCGCAACAAGTATTTGTCACACGGTGGGACCAATTTCTTCCTTTGTGAACTCTGCGAGATACAGAAATATCAACAGAGAGCAAAGCCCTTCCCCAGCTCTACAAATGTTCTGGGAAGCAGCGAAGAGACGGAATAAATAAATAAATAAACGTAGTGTAGCCCTGGATAATGCGATCTGCTGGTATTAAAGTTTTCTCCTGAAGGAGTTAAGTATATACCAGATGCTCTACATTAAACCGAGCTGGCATTTGAAATCATGCAAATTAAGCTGAGCTACCCCTCCATTTCAGCCCAGCATTTAATAGCATTGCTAGAAACGATGCAAAGTACTGGCCAAACCAAGCCCTGCCATTTCAGCTGCTGTCAGAGAAGAAAGGAGGAGGGAGGGTAACGGCACTGAGTGATGTTGCGGCTATTCACAAGATGGTTTACAAGAGACTCCTTCCACCACAGGTATTGTTCACACGTGTATGGAAAGCCCGAGGCTTTTATTTGTTGAAAATCCATTTATATAAGCCGCTAAGAACCCCTGCAAAATTATCTAAAATTAAATGATTTGCCAGCAGAACACTGAACTTTCAAATCTCTCTTTGCTTAATGCTGCATAATAAACACTGAGCGGATCTGACGGGCCATCGGCTCAGAAACGCTGACACAGCAGCCTACGGGGAGCCGAGGGTGGCATCAGTCCCCACCATGATGTCTCACACCAATGGACATTTCTCAGGCTGTGAAGATAATAGATAAAAATTTTTATGCTTGTTCAATGCAAACCCCATTTTCTGCTGAATTTCAGAGAGCTCAGGAGGCAATAAAGAGGACTAAATCTTATCTAGTTCACATTGTTGTGGCCAGGAGATTAAGTTTCAGCACAAATCTGAAACTGTGTATAGGACGGTGAAGGATCTGCTATCGAGTAGTCTAGGAGCTTTGTAGATCGGCTTTTTGATTTCAGGTTCTTTCATATGCCTTTTTTTGCCCTTTTTTTTGTTTTCCTTTCTTTTTTTCTCCTTTTTTTCAAGTGCCTGCTGCAGCGAGTAACCTGCACAAAGATACAGCTGCCGTGCTATCCGACCTGATAAACCAAACAAAACCACCAGGGGGTATGACCCATGGGCGTTACGGCCCAGTGCCCAATACTGCGTATGCACCACAACTCACGTCACCTCCAACAGGGTTGGTCTGCCACATCTGCCCACCATAATGCCTTTAAGCCATGATACACCCACAAGAGGAACATCTTCTCCAGGATCCCAAAAGCAACCCATGGCAGAGGCAGCTGAAAGCCCACCACAGGACCCTCACTGACGCCAACACCGGAGGCTTGGGCAGCCAGTGGGCAAGGACAGGACACAGGGGGCAGACCTAGCTCCCCTTCATGGCCTGGGGTCCCCCCAGAGCCTAGAGTGTCTCTGCACTTCCCTCTGCTTCAGGCACCTACCACAGCTCGGCCAGTGGATCCCAAAGGCAAACATCTCACAGAAAGGCACTGCACCTCCAAATGTGTCCCAGTATTCACAGTGTTTCCCATTGCCTGGCACCACAGTGAGAAACGGCCACAGGAAAAAGAGGAAATCCCGGGTTAGTCTCACTTGCAGAAGATGCTTCCATCATTAAATTTTAAGTGCATGACATTTTCATTCATAAACAGATCCTCTTCCAAATATTTCTGCTCCTTATGACAACTAGATTTCCTTTCACTGGTTTGTAGTCTAAGTATTAAATCCTATAAAACAAATCACTCCACATGGTCCAAACCCTACCAGGTAAAAGGCTGAAACGCGACCTTTTACAGGCAAATGGAAGGAAAATCTCCATTGCCGCAGTAAGGGAAGTTTGTATCCGACTGCTTGGAAACAGCATCCTAGGCAACCGCTGCTCTTCCCCCTTGAAAGGCAGAAAGTGGTTTTGTTTTGTAAATTAAAGCAAATTCATTAGAATTCCCCTGGCGAGGTTGTGTAGGGATAAACAGGACGCTGCTGCCTCCCCTTTCCAGCTCCAGGCTAGAGGACAGACACCTTTTTGCCAGCTTTCCTTGGCAGTGCTCCTTTGGCACGTTACCCTGGAGGATCGGACTCCTGTGTGCTCCAGAGCCCATCTCAAAAGAGTAAGATGTAGCAATGCTGAAAATACTCCTTCCCAAAATAATCCATCCCAGTTAAGGCGCAGACAAGTCTGGAATGGTGTGGCCATCCTGAGAAGCAGACTGACCTTGGTTATCGAGCAAGAAAAAAGAAACCCGCTTCTAAGCTATTGCTTCAAATAGTCAATGCACATTTGGTCTTGAAACATGTGGCGTTTTTAAAATTAGTTTTGAAGGCTTACATATCTGTAAGACTCTTTGAAATGAAGCATAATTTACAACTGAATCAAATTTGCCAATCCATTAATTATTTTTTTCCACCAGCTATATTCGAAGTTGCACACTGATCTTTGTGGATGCCTGTGTGTCCTTTACATCTGTTCCAGGCCTTTAACTTCTGACACACGTGCACAAACACTGGTCTCACATCACCTTTCTCTAAGAAAATAAAAACTTTGCATCATGCTACATTGGCTAAGAAGGATTTCTGACACCAAAAGCCATGACATCAATCTTGGTATCTGCTTCATCTTACAATACTATGCCTCATAGCTGTCTGTCTGCCAGAAGAAGCAAATTCGCTAGACCCCTTGTACAAGTTGATTAGAAATGACTTCCTGGTAATTAATGTCATAATCGGAGAAACAGCCAAATTAGATACGACGTGGAAAGACAGCTGCTACAGTCATCTAAAAATACTTGCACAAACCCAGTATTTAGCTTATCAGTACCAAAGTTACCTGCAGTTTCTAACAGTGGACATGGTGCAAGCAGACGTGGCTAAAGAAAAAGGAATCTGCTTCTAAATATACGTTTCAAGATATGCAAGTGTAATAAAGTCTCAGTGTCCACATTCCCACGTTCCCCAAAAAATGTCGGCACACGAGCTAGATCAGCAACGTGAAATCCCACCAGAGTATTCATTTTGTTCTATCGTTGGGCAAGTACATAGAAATAATACATGGCACAAAGATACAATATAAAAATAATTCCTAGTCAGCGCTCTCAGTAGAAGATAGGCGACCCCATCAGGGAAGATTCATCTCCTCACGTGAAACAGAAAGGTATTACTACAACAATCTTTACAACTGAGAGCATCTCTCAGTCGTCCAAATGGCAGATCCATCAAATGGATTGCAAGGAGGCTGAGATGCTAGGAAAGATTACAGATCGTCGCATGTTGGGGCAACAAGACCACCACACTCAAAATCCCTTTAGTTTGAAAAACAGCCTCTGAAGAGCTCTGTCACAGACATAAAATACACTTCAAAGTGCTGGATACAAAAGGAGTTACAATTCCAGCCTATCATACACATCTTCTACTCAGAACAGCTACTTCTGCAGCTGTGCAAGTCAGCCTGTCAAGAGTTGTTTTGGGGTTTTTCTTTGTTTTTTTGGTGTTTTTTTTTGTTTGGTTTTTTTTTGTTTTTTTTTTTTTTTTTTTTTTTTTTTTTTTTTTTTTTATATAACTTGAGAAAGCCTGGATGTGTATAACTAGATGACTTTGTTGTCAGGCAGGTAAGACAAACATCTCTGGGTTTCTCTGAGAAGGTTTTACGGCCCAGGCCCCTGCGCCTCTGGGACCATCATGTCTAAGGACCCATCCTTCCACCACCCAAAGCACGGAGGGAGCAGCAAGCCAAGTACCTTGGCCTCCACTCCTGTAAGCTCCCAGAGCTTGAAGGAAGGACTAATAGTATTTAGTACTTTTATGAATAGACCAACTTCCACTTTCACAGAAAACGCCAATGAATCCATCAACTTATTGCCCAAGAATTCATGTTTCAGAGACATGACCATGTTTTCTTGTCAAGCATAGCACTATCGCTACCAAACCAATACCTGCCAATCCCTCGTTCCTTGGTCTCTTCAGCCCGTAAGTTTTCCTTCTTGCTTGTATAAAATAAAAACTCAACAACTACTACCAGGAAGTAGTCCATGGAGTCTACAACTGCTAGTTCCTCCAGTACAGCCTTGCTACTGTCTACTACCCACAGGCAGTTCTGAAGTCTACACCGTAAACATGAACCCACCACTACACACTTTTGGATTGCACCATGGTGGTCATTAGGTAAAGGACAAGACAGAAGAAATGGACCAATATTAGTAACAGGACAGGTAAAATAAGGAGATTTAGGGACTCTTTCCAACTATGAGAGAGAGGATATGGCAACTTCTAGCTGTAGCTGTAGAGAAAAAAGCTACACAAGGTCAGAATAGGGAGAGGACTTAAGGAAACACTCAAGACAAGGGATGGACACAGGGTAAAATGTAAGAATAGGCCATGGGAGTAAACAAGACATTGTCAAAATACGATGATATTACAGTCCCAAACCGAACATGCACAGGGGCAAAAGCCTTGGTAAAAACATATTTTGAAATCCAGAAGTTAGATATTTTTTCCTTTCATGTATTGTTTTCCCACACATTGCTTCCAATTCTAAAATAACCCCAAAGTAAAATCAAAAATAATCCAAGGATAACACACCTAAAAATACTTTCAAGAGCAAAAAAAAAAGTGGAATCAGAGTAAAACTCCAGATCTCAGCCTGTTTTAAAATAAGAAGTGACCTGTTTTCTCAATTATTTATTTTAATAAAGGGTTTATTTGTTTTAAGTTTTAGCAGTTATTTCCATGCCTATGCTTTGCAAAACTGAAGAAACTGAGAATGTTTCCACAACCTATTTCAGAAAGAACAATTTACAGATAAAATTAGAGGCATACAAGTAAGTGCCAAGTGTTTGACTGAATTCCAGTTCTTGGTGAATGGAAAACCAGCAGCTTCCTGTTACAAAATGTACCAACAGTTCATGTCTAATAATACACATAAAATCTGACCATTTATATACTTCAAATATAGATGTTTCTAAAAATAATATTCAAGCAGGGTATTTTTAGCCAGGTAAACTCAGGAGAATGAATCTGAGTTTGGTTGAGATTCTACAGTTTGCTGCAAGGAAAAAAATACATTAATGGGTTAAATTTTAAGAGCATCTCTTGATTTATACCAGAATAAAAGCAGAAAGTTTAGCTCCAAAGATTAAATAAGCAGAAAGCAAGTGGGAAAAAATGGAAGAACAGAAAACACATCCTGCCATTAAAGGCCCAACTAACACTTTATTCAAAACTCTATCTTCTTAAACAGCACTTATAATATTTGTTCTGTGCTGCAAGTTTGGGAGGTTTACACAAAATAATTACAGATTTAAATCCCTCCTTAATTACTTCCACTTCGGTAGGAAAAAGGGACTTGTAGGCTAAAAGCGTTAAAATACTCTACAAATTAAACAGATATTTAAATCTAGTGGTGAGATAATCTGGAAACTGAAATTACAGAGTAGACAATGTTTCTCAAAGGACGCTTCAAAGGAAATAAAATATAGCCAAAACCAGCCCTGAATTTCCAAAACCAAGAACTGAATCCACCCTCCCCATCTCAATAGAATAAAGACTTTCTTTTCTGATACCCTTTGGCCAGAAAAAACCTGCACAGTTGGTTGTTGGTCTCATAATTTTCTTTCTTTTCCATACTTCTCATGTACTTGAAACTTGGGATAGATTCATGTTTTGTTTACTAGGCCCCTTCTTTATAATTTGATTTTTTTTTTTCTTTTTTTTTTTTTGAGAAGTAAAGCTCAGGTTTAGTGCCAGGAGTTTTCAAAAGCAGCATCTGTTGTTCTCCTCTACTAATATCCTTGTACCTCTCTGCATCTCCAAGAGATTCCTTCAGGATAGGTTTCATATTTCATACCGCCTGATTTTTGATGAGAGTATTTTGCAGAAGACTAGAGAATGTTACTTTATGATGAGCTCCATCAAGCACACCAGCATGGTTTTCAGCCACTAAGAACTCTTGCACAGCTGAAGTGGTGCCTGCGCTAGGTCTATGATACACACATGCTTTCATCTTTTGGTTTCATAGAATCATAGAATGGTTTAGGTTGGAAGGGACCTTAAAGACCATCTAGTTCCAACCCCCTGCCATGGGCAAGGACACCTCCTACTAGACCAGGTTGCTCAAAGCCTCATCCAACCTGGCCTTGAACACCTCCAGGGATGGGGCAACCACAGCTTCCCTGGGCAGACTGTTCCGGTGCCTCACCACCCTCAGAGTAAAAAATTTCTTCCTGATATCTAATCTAAATCTACCCTCTTCCAGCTTGAAGCTGTTACCCCTCGTCCTATCACTACGTGCCCTTGTAAAAAGTCCCTCTCCAGCTTTCTTGCAGGCCCCTTTAGGTACTGGAAGAGGCTCTAAGGTCTCCCCGGAGCCTTCTCTTCTCCAGGCTGAACAACCCCAACTCTCTCAGCCCATCCTTGTAGCAGAGAGGCTCTAATCCTCTAAGTATTTTAATACTTTTCCTCACATTATACTTGTTTTTCAAATTAAAACTATTTTATCCATATTTGAACACTGAAAAATGAGATATACCAGCTAGCGGTTGGATAGGTAGAAAGCCTTAACGCTTCTCTGTTGAAGCCAATTTCAGTTCAAACAAGCCTCCAGCAGAGCCTGGGTATCTAACAGAGCTGAAATACAACACATACATCAAGGAAGACAAGTTCTGTGGAACACACGGTTGACAAACAATCTAGGAAAAGTATGAAGCGAAACTCTGAAACCTGTCAAAGACATTCACCAGTGCAGTCAGGGAGGCAAAGGGCAGCAGGGAGAAAGAGAGCAAGAAACAAACAAACAAACAAAAAATTAACCCATTTCTGGTCTGAGGACAGCTGGACCAAAGTGTCCTGCTTGGGTGCTGCCGTACATCGAGCGTCAGAGCAGGTGGTGACAAAAATTACCTGCTAAAAGAGGGACAAAGCACGTGAGAGCGTTCGCTGAAGAAATAACAATTTTATGGCGCAAGCTCACAGTTTCAAGGACAGAGGGAGAACACATGGACACCATATGCATAAGCATTTGGAACTGATTAACAAGTAGCAGCAAAGGAGAAAGATAATCTAATAGTCAGGGGACTAGCTAGTAATTTTCTAGAGCACTGCAGACTTTATGACCTTGGGTAAGTTTCTTTGCGCCTTAGCCATTCATTTATAAAATGAGAACAATACTCCTACCTCTAAGGAGTGCTCTTAGGTTAAGTATATTAAAATTTGGAAGCCTCACAGATATTATCTATTAGCAGGGATCAGAGAAATAGCATAAAAAAATAAAATCAGAAGGAGGAAAAAAGGTCATATTAAATGAGTGTTTCAAAAAACTGACCATGGACCGTAAAAACTTGAGCGAATTCAACAGCAGCATTATTAGCTCAACAATAAATATCTTTGGAAATCCCACCTCGGGCAATTCGACAGTGAAGGTACTGAACTTGGGAAGGAACATCACACGATGACCAAATGCTTTTTTTAGTCAAGAACTGTTACAATTAAACCGAACTCGGTGCAAAAAACCATTTTTACTCATTATGCAGTACAATTAAAAACTGCACGGAAGTTTGAACCCAAGTGACCCTTTGCATACTCTAAATGAAAAACCAGTGATGAAAGAACCTCCGGAGTTTATAGCGCACTCTTACATCTTTTGTTCGAATGCAGGGTATTAAAAAAGGGTGGCTCTTTATATTAAAAGACAGATCACCGGAAATGCCATGTTAATAATCACAATAACACAACTTCTGAATTGTTTTCTTGCTTTCTACCTGATAACATTTCATTTGGAACAACCCTCTAACAATTTAATATTTACCAATATGTATCTATAAACATACTATCAAAACCATTCTAATCATAAATAGAAGAATTTGGCTACTTAATAGCCCCTGATTGCTTACAGCATGTCAAAAAAAAAAAAAATCCATCAGAAAGCAAGATACAGGAAGAGTTTTTTCATAGGAAAGTACATAACTATAATTATATAAGCAAGCTCATTAATACTAATTTTAAATTCTTTTTGTGGCTATATATTTTGCTAGCCCAAATCTATAGTTTTACTTAGATTTTCCCAGCTCTTCAGTAAAATTTTACTGAAGTAAAATTTCTCCTTTGTACATATCCTAAACGTGACCTCATTTGGTGTCTTCCAACATTGCAAAAAGCTACCTTTTATGGTTATCAGTATTATTGACCACATTTCTCATAATGTCTTTTATAATTAGCTTGGCAGTGGTAGCGAGGCCAAATTTTACACCACCGAAGCAGCTCACATAATGGCAGTGAAACCAGTCGATGTACATCTGACTTGAAATTGGGTCCAGATAAAGATCTGCTTGATTCGTATCCCTTCTGCAAGATGGTTCTGTAGGAAAATGGTGAAGCCCAAGTATCATGCATAAAAATGGCTAATGCATGTGAGAAAGGAAGGCATAATTTCTCCGCAATATGCTTCATTACGCTTTCTCTCTATGAAGCTTTCCATTAGCAAGACAGTGATACGGAGATATAAATGGCTTCTGATAAAGCTAATTAAAATACAGAAAAGTAATTACTAGTATCTTGGAACTATATGGATTCATTTGGATTGCTAATGGCATGGGAATGGGGATAGTGGGGCAGAGAAGGCTACCCAACAGCCAACAGAGTCCAAGTCACATGTGGCTCATCAAACAGTTGATGTGAGCCTAAATTTGAAGCGTGGAAAAATACTGGAGTAACCTATTAAGCAATTAATTTGTGAGCAGGTCAAGTACTTCGAGGCAGCGCACAACCGCCTCAAAAACTCCCTGAATTTGTCAGCAGTGTGCTATCAACCTGGGAACGGCTATGCAAGAGATTTTCTGCAGGGATCTGTAATGGAGCTTCACTACCAATTCCATTCCATACCATTGTCATTGACTCAGACTCCAGAATGGCTAACGAGAGAAACCCAGAAACTCAATGGGTATTGGAAATGTTTTTGGAGCACGCCCCAGATCTAGAACACCTCAGATGTAGATGATCTTCACAAATTGGAAAAGAACTAAATCACTAGAAGAAAAATCTAGTGTAAGACTAGAAAACGGGGAGATCTAGAATGCCCCAGATCTAGAATGCCCAACTCAACATGATCTTCACAAACTGGGAAAGTAATGTGAAGAAAAATCCAGTTGAGCAAGGTAGTTTTATTGCAGACAATGGTATCTATCCAGATTTGAACTGAATTCTATAAAAAAGGTCTAGGCAAACTGAAAACAGTTCAGGAGATAGCACAAAGAGTTCTAAGAGTCCTAGAAATCCTGAGAGGAAAGGTTAAGAGAATTAGGTTTACCTAGCCTAGAGAAAGAAAAAAGTGAGGGTGAACATGGTAACACCTAGTGAGCATCTGCTTTCCATGTCCACCATGCAGCAAATGAATATTGCAAAGACGTTTGCAAAGAAATAACAAATCCCACCCCCACCCCTCCCTGCCCAACATTAAGGACCGTTATAGGAAATTGCTGAATACATGTACCTTAACACCAGGTTAAATAGATGTCCGTCAACTTGATGTGTTCTAGTGGAAGGGTGGGACCAATGAGTTACTAAAGTCCTGGCGCTTTTGGGACTGCTACAGTTACTTAAGATACAAACAGCAATTATTTTTCAGGTTCTCCAGAGAATGAAAATCAAGAAGCTAGAGAACACAACATAGCAGCAATAAACACAGTAATTAAAGCCATGATCTGCTTCGGTGGCTTTCACAATAACATGGCAACAGACTGTATTCCTGGAATGGTTTCTTCCTTCTTGCATCCTGCACAAACAATTTTACTGTGCCCATGGACTTCTAATTGGCAATGACTTCTGTGTTAAATAACTAATGCAAATTTAGTAGCCAAACACATATGAATTTTTCAGAATAACTAATAAAGACCATTTTGTATATGAGAGATCGCTATCTTGCGATCTACTTGACGGAAGTTTCTCTGGTAACAAAGTTAAATATTTCCAAAACAACACTCTCTAAATATGGGTGCAATTTATTGGCGGTGTTTTCAAATTAGACAAAATAAGCACCAGTGCAACAGTGGGATACTGTTGTGCACAACACAGGGAATTTAATATGGAAAAATGAATGGAGTGTGTATAACGGTAACAATAAAATAGGAATGATACTGCCATGATTCATCGACCTAAGATTTCCGACTAGCATTTACAATGGGCTTGATACTAAAACCCTCAGACCTTTCTTTGGAAAGTGCCTCTGAAACACTCTGAAGAATGCTTTTTATAAATTGCACAGCATTTTAAATAACACATTGCCCTTATATGGCCTTAAGGCACAAAACTGCCGTTACTATAAAATCCAGCTTACACATGTAAAACAATATCAAGAAGAACAAAACAAAAAAAAAATTGAGAAGTTTTCACTGATACCACATTTCTCAAGTGAGACACCTCGATTTTCAGTAGTTTTTTAAAAAATGAGTACTTTAATGAATACCACCTGTGGTGCCCATGTTCTCTGAAGAATCAGGCTCAAGATAGGTACCACCTGGCACCAAAAAAAGCTCATGAACCTAGGACTGGTGTGCAAGTGGCTTGAAACATGCTCAAACAGCATCAGAACATGGCCTACTATCTTCACATTGCAACTTCTGGTCTACGCATTAGACACAGCCTGTTCTCCAGAACAATCAGTAAACTAAGTGCAGGGAAAAAGGCATCTAGAAATTCCAAGTGGAAGTATATGTACACCATGATGAGAGAGAAGAATTCATATGCAGAAACAGTTAAAGGTATCCCATCTATCTGTTCCATCCCTTCCATCAACTCTTTCCGTTTAAGGAGATGTCCTAAACATGAGGTCAAGTTGCTCTCTGTCCTTAATCTGTACATGCAACTGAATCTTCTATTATGTACTGCAAAGAGGACCAACTTCAACGGGATTAAGAGCAACTCCCTAAAATACTCCCAGAACATCCTGTGGCTTGTTGATTATGAAACCCTCCAGAGATAATGACAGCGGTTTGAATTCCCTTGTGTTGAAATAGAAACTGAACTCAGATATCCCACCCTCCGAGCGAATGCTCTAACCGCTAAGCAGTTGTACAACAGCAATGCTTCTCCACCACTTGTGTTGAAAGTGGCCTGATATCACCTTGGGTTTTGATAGAAATAGCGTATGCCTCTAACTCCAAGAGAGAGTTTGGGGCTGCACATTCCAAGTTCAGCCTCAGCACGGAATACAGCACAAGTTAAATAGATTTCAGTCATTTTTATTTCTTCCCTTTGGTTTTTGATCCAAGTGTCACAAACTCTCTTTAATTCTCCCTCCACCCACGGAGGAGGATATTATGTCCTTCCCCGTGGGCTGTAAACTCCATGCGGGGACCCAGATCTACAAAAGACAGGTGCCAAACTTGTGGCTCTGAACTCAAAATGCCACGATAAGAACCTAACTTCCCTCCCTCACAGGAGATGCCAGGTGCCTGCACAGCAACACGGTGAGGGCCACATCGGTTCTTGAGGTAAAATATCGAGAGAAGCAAGTGATCACCCTTCATAAGACAAGTCTATGATTCTTGAGATGTTTAGTCCTAGTACAGTGTTTAAGATTAAACCTTAGTCGGCTTATTATCAGAAAGCACTTCTACACCCGGATGTAGCTGAAGGTTTTCCAAGATGAAAATGCTTCAGCTGCTGACATACCATCTGGCAGCTGTCCATCCATCCTGTTCCTCCTCCCTTGCGAGGGAGGGACAGTAGAAAAAGAAAAGAACAGTGCCCTTGATGCAACCGATCTGGAAAAATCTCCCTGTAGAGACAGACTGACGTTCCAAATGACTACCGTGAATGGTAAAAACCTGCACGCTTATGTGGGCAGAGGGATCAAAGCTGGGTCAATAAGAATAACAAAAAAGGACAGTGTTTGGATAATGGATAGTAAACCAAACCTCACTGGTTCACACCTTAAAAGGTGCTGGTCATCTGCTAAGACTGCTACCTAAATGAGGTTACTGAGAATGACAAAGTTTAGGATTTCTCCCCACTGCTGAAGTTATTCAAAACTCAAAGCTATCTGAAATTCCTTTGGCCAAAATCCCTCCCTGTTTGAATATACCCAATTAGCACGAAGACCCTTTCATCATCAGGATATAAAAAAAAAAAATGGGGTTTCTTCCACATCTGTGTAAGGGTTAAAACCACCATAGTATTGCCCTTCCTGCTGCAAACGGCTACCACTGGCAGGATCTCTCCGATTATAATCTATTATAAGATGAGAAAGTATTTATGAATAACCATCACTTTTGCAGGAATGTAAATTTCTATGCAGAAGCCAAGGCGTGTCTGAGAGAAAGAGCAGCCTGTAATGAGATTTTGCTGACGTTTCATAATCACAAGGACACGCTCTAGCACAAGGAAAAAAAATTTAAAAAAAAAAAAAAAGAGTACTTGTTTCTCTCTTAAGAAAAAGACGCGATGCACAGGTCGGTCTGTCTGCTGTCACCACCCTGCCACCAATACTTGTCTGTCTCCTTTTCCTGCTCCCAGTCCCTCAGGAACTGCTACAGTCATATTCATCTGGCTTGAGCAGCCCGATACGTCACCCTGTCTACCAGTAACAAAAAGTGCAGCATATCCTAAAATTCAGGGCATGGGGCCAAACACGCCCAGTCAGTAGTCGCACTTGCCTTAAGCAAATAGGGTTACGAGGCCATAGATTTCAAAATCTAGATGGTAGGGGTGACCCACTAACCCTTGAGGAAGGAAAAGAAAAAAAAAAAAAAAAGAAAAAGAAAAAAGATAAGTATCTGTCATCATTTCCCTGTCCCAGTATAACGGTATCACCTTCTACTGGGCTCAGGTATCGGTAGAAGCAGCTTGTAACGTATACAGCTTTTGCCAAAAATACATCAGGCTGCTATACGGCAATCTCTCTATAACGTTAATCAATTCTGCTTGCTGCAGCAGACCATCTGCTTTGCTCGCGCCGTAGTACGCTAACACGTACTATCTGCCCACACCGCTGCTGAGCACACTGGGGCACCGGCAGTACCGGCAACCCGAGCCATGCTGGAAACGTTACTGCGCTGACAAAAATTAAACAAGCTAAGAACGTACATTTCTCCTCCCTACACAGGGAGCAGCATATATAAAAATACGTTAGAAAACGGATACACATTAAAGGGAAACCTAAAAAATGCATGTTGACGATGTGCTGCACCTATGATGTCATGCACATACAGCATTAGAACAGACAATTCCACTTGAGCATTCATTTCCTACAGAATCCGTTTAATTTAGCTGCCCTGAGGATGACATGCATGCTGTAATTTAACATCAGGCACTGCCTCCCATTCGCTCCCCGCACACCGACAAATACCAAACGTTCACGCGACTGCGGCTCCAGTACAGCACCTGCCTAAACACAAAACACATTCATGGCAACCAGCAATCCTTCCCCGTCCCAGGCACACAACCCAGCCATCACAATGAGCACCCACGGAAAGAACACAAAGAACACACCCCATAAACAACACCTCTACCATCTCCCTTCCGTAAATCCCCCAAAGTTGAAGCAAAGGCAACGGAGAAGGCGCCACGGGCAACCAGCACACACAGCCCCATCCCTCACCACCCCACCGGCAGCTCCACCACACTGAGAAAATTCCAACGCCAGCCCCCGGTAAGACGTGCTGCCAGGCGGAATAGAAAACATCCCACCACTGTGGACAGATGTTATTACACACACGTACACCCCACCGTTCACACCACCGCTCTCCAGCTCAGACAACCTGCCGCACACATTCAATATCGACAGCAATTCTCGCGTACACCTCCCCAGCATTTGCCGCCTTCTAACCTGCGTGTCAAATCCATTTTCTACCGAGCCGCTCTTCCTTGGTGGGAGTCCATCTCCTGCGTTCTCGTGTCCGTTAGATTTGAGAGGAATTTGGCTGGAATACAATGGCTTCGTCACCTCCACCTTGTTCCCAAACTTCAGGTAACAGGGCTGCGGGATGGTCCTGGCCGTTGGGACATGCAGGATCGGAGCAGCGCTGTGGATGGGTTTAGGTAGTCCCGATTTCATTTTGGAGGCTACCAGGATGGCTGGCATTTTCTCTTTCTGCTTTCCTAACACGGTTCTGTCAGCAGCAGCAACAGCAGAGACGGCAGGCAGGCAGAGAGAAAAGGACACGCTGGGGAAGCTGCTCTACACCGAAGCAGCCCGGTTTACTGCAGGGATCTCCAAAACCAGCTAAGAATTTAAGACCAATAAAAAAAAATTAAAAAAAAAAAAAAGAAAAAAAAGAAAAAAAAAAAACAACAAAGGACTTTCAGTCTAAGATATCTCCCAGCTCTATGCCAGCCTTCCACCTGTTTCCTCTAATTTTATTTTCAGCTCTTCACCACTGTCCTCCTTCCTATTTCTGCTGTTATTTAACTTGCTCCTTCCTTTCTCTGGCTGATTCCTGTAATTTTCTTCCCTGGAAACGGGAGACTTTCACTCCATTATCTTGTCACCGCATCTCCAAAGTGAGACAGCCTTTCGGAATTAGAAAAAAAAAAAAATAAAAAAAAATAAAAAAAAGGGAACCTGCTGCTGCATATGCTTCCCCTTCCGTATGCACTAGAGAGCGAGCGAGCGAGCAGGATTTCCAGCTTAAGATGTCTTTCTTCAGTCTTAGCCAAGAAGCAGATGTAGCTCAGTGTGTTAATGACTGATGCCCTTGGATACGAGCCTTAGAGAATCAAGCTTCTTAAGTCTTAATAGCTGTGAACAGGACAACGATGCTGGAGCAGGAGGAGAAACGTCCACTGCCAGCAGCGTTCAAGTAAAATATGCCGGTGGCCACAAAATTTCCCGGCTTCCCCAGTGCCGATCATGAAAACCTGGAGAAACACACACCCCCCACACCCCCCCGGCTCCTCCCAAATTAAAAAAAAAAAAATCGAAATCAAAATCGGTCAGCCGTCAGAGGGATGGGGAAAGCAGCCGCCGCCTCCTTTTCCCCTCCGGCAGCGGAGCGGGAGCATCCTGCGCCTCTCCCGGGCTGGGGGGCGGCCGCTGCTCCCCCTCCCCGGCACGGGGCAGGCGGGGCGGCCCCCGGATGGGCCCTGCCTGCTACAAGCAGGAACAACGACAAAAAAATAAGAATAATAAAAAAATAAAGAAATCAATCTCCCTCTCTCTCCGCAGGGGGAGGAGCGGCTTCAAATCCCGCGGCGGGCTGGGAACTCCGCGGCAAAGCGGGGCGGCGCGGCTGCGGCGGAGGGGGGGCTGCCCGGAGGGGGGCTCCTACCGCTTTCTTTTTGAAATTGGAAACAAACAAACAAACAAAAAAAAAAAACCAAAAAAAAAAAACACAACGCCACCAAAAAAAAAAAAAAAAAAAAGGAAAAAAAAAAAAAAAGGCGCTTTCAAATCAAAACACCTGGTGATGACTCATTGTTCGTTGCTATTCGGGAAAACTCCCGCTGCCAGCATCAACAGGAATTTGAATAAGCACAGTCAGTAATCCAGCCCTATCATAGCACCGCTTGGTGCTTGGCTTTTAGGAGTCTTCCCTTCGGTGTCACAGGTTCCTCCCCATGCAGCGACCGCGATCCGTTACAGCCCCCAGATTCCCCCATTCCTGCGAGGCATTTCGCATTTCAGAGCTGCGCATATCCCTCTTTCTGCCCACAGAGCACCGTCCTGGACCACCGAGGATCACCAGCATGGAAACTCAAGGCACCGAGATGCCTTCAGACTCCTAAGGGGGTCTTAGCACCGGGATTTACAGTGCCACAACACCTGATTTTCCAACAGCCAAAGGCTTTGAGTTACCACAAAGGCTTCTTACATGACATACAGGGAGGGGAGGGTGCCTCAGAATAACATCCACAAAGCCAACACCAGATGTGGAAGAGAAAGGTGCGTTTTAAATCACGTCCTCATCACAGCCCCAGGTACCGGATTATTTCCCAAGTAGTGGCACTTCCTTCAGCTCCTTATTCTCACCTCACCCACTGCCTGAAGACCCAATCCCTGCATCACCGCCTCGGTGGCAGGGACAAGAGCGATCCCAGCAAGCAGAGAGAAGCCATGAACCCACCCTTGAATTATTTGAAATACAGGCTGGGTGAGCGTCCAACCCACAGAGCTACTCGGCAGGACGGAGGCGGCACAGCCCCACCACCCTGCCCCATCTAGGCTGCCAGGAGCGCTCCGAGAAGAAGGCTGAAGAACGCTCCACAACCCATTTCATGGGGAGCTGGGTCCTGCCTATTTGACACCCTGGCTTTAGGGAAAGTTTTAAATGTGCAAACCCCAGGTTTTTAAATCTGAGAGTCATTCAGACAGAAGAATGAGGCATTTCTGGATTGTGGGTGTCTCCAGGATTAGGATAGCATTTTAGGAAATGGAAATCAGATGAGACCTGCGTGCTAGATCCTTCTGTAGATGTCATCTCAAATGATTTATCCAGGGTTACATAGCAAGTAAGTGGCAGAACTGGACATTAAAGTCAGAAGGTGTGCTCTACTCATTATAAAGTACTATTCTTGCTCAAAATCGCAGTGTAAGGAGGTCTGTCTCCGTTAACAGAACACAGTTTCAGAAGATGTCAGCTGTACTACATGGGGTTTGTTGTTGTTGTTGCTGGTTTGGGGTTTTTTTTGTTTTCCTTTTTTTTTTTTTTTTGAGATATCTCACATTAACTAGAATATTTAAAACCAAAAGCAAAGCCTGGACATGCTCTGCCTGCAGCCTGCCATCTCTCTCACTGAGCGTTGCCCCCTGATTGCGTCGTTCCAAGTTCCCACAGTACAACTGAAGCTCACGTGTTAACTAGAGTTTCGCTTGTTGCTGGGATTTTTCAGCACATCAGCTTCCACATGTACCGACTCCGCAGGCTGCTTCTTATTAACTCGAAGCGGATCATTGTTGTTGCTGTTTTTATGAGTAACTGCTTTCACCCTCGTCTCTTTATTCACTAACCTCAGATTGGAAAGTGCCCACCTCTTTGCATCCATCTCACCGAGACAGATGTAATATTTACTCTCCTGTCATAACACCATGCACAGGGTCTGCTTAGACACAGGAGAATTGGGCTTAGACTATTTCAAAGCCCAACAACTCGATGAAGAAAGCCAGATTTACCCTATGAAAGGACTAGTAGTTACGGGAGCAGAAATGTCCAACACGCTCCGATACTATTTCCATTGTTCCATGCTGAAAACTCAGCCTCGCGGGCTAAAAAGAAGGTTGGACTGAAGTATGAAAAACTTGAAAAAGATCCAAGTCTGAAAACAAGGCTAATTTTAGGTCTGTAATAAAATATAGTAATGTTTAAAAGCTATTAGAGGATCTAATTGACAGCTTTATGATCTGTTCTTCACTTACACGTTTTATGAGGTTCAGGCCACCAATCCCAGATGCACAGAACTCGCCAGTTTTTGTTGTTCTGTTTTCATCTTGGAAAACTGGCTAGGTTACAGGATACCAAAACAGACACAAAGTTAATTTGAGCAAAAGAAAAGGATTCCTTTCGTTGCTCCTTTAACAATTATTGAATCTGATCCTTTGATGATGGTGGATTGAATATTCCACAGCTAGAGGAAACTACTTTATTTCTTGGTGTGCAGTCCTGCTTCCTGAAGCGAAGACGAGGTCTTCTGACATGAGGAGGAACTTCTTTCCTTTGAGGGTGGCAGAGCACTGGACCAGGCTGCCCAGAGAGGTGGTGGAGTCTCCGACTCTGGAGACATTCCAAACCCGCCTGGACGCCATCCTGTGCAACCTGCTGTAGGTGACCCTGCTCTGGCAGGGGGGTTGGACTAGATGATCTCCAGAGGTCCCTGCCAACCCCGGTGATTCTGTGAATACTTGCAATCTCTGCTCCTGCCAGTTATTTTGCCGAATCAATAACACGGATCCCTTCTTTACTAAAGCTAATGTGAATTCCTGGTAAGACATTTGAAGAGAGGCCTAGAACAACCGCTTCTCTGATGGCTTCCGTGAAAAACAGCTATTTAAGAGAAAAGTTTGCATTAATAATCCATTGTCATCTAATACCTGGGGGTTTTTTTTATGTTATGCATATTTTGCTTTATATATCCAGACACTACAGCATAATGCCACCGAAATGCAACATACCCTACCCAGTGGCAGTGCAGCCATACCACGAGGCCATGAATTGTTAACACGTCACATCACAGGCTGCATCTGCAAAGATGGGCAACATGAATTTTGGTCTACCTTTGGAACTGACTAGGGGCTTGTTGTTCTGTGTTTTTTTAAAATAACTGATTTTATCTGTTTTTAAAGCTAGGATTTTTAAAAGAAACTACTTCTCTTGGACAGCCGATGGGATCTAGGAACCTATCTTCCTTATCTTCTTTGAAAAGCCCAACCAGTTTTCCCTTCCCATGTTCCGAATCAACCAAATTTCTGCATCTAAGCTATAAGATAAGTAAGTAATATTAAAAAGCAGGCAAATCATCTAAACAAAATGCAAGAGCTTCGTTCCTTCTTGCCACAAATGTTGGATGAGCCACTTAAGTAGGGGAACATGCCCTTGCAGCTTTAAGTTTGACGAGTATCTTTGCCTGAATAATCACAACATCCCCTCTTATCTGCATGTAGTCCAGTATATATCTACCCACTCCCCAACCGGGGGAATATACGGAGGGTAAAATGCTATAAACAAGCAGTTTTCTTCCCTGTTAGAAAAAAACCCAAACACACACAAAAAAACCCTAGTGATGTAGCTTACAGGAGCGATTTTTAAGCTCAGGAGATGCCACTGCTCAGGATTCAAGCTGTGGCTACTCAGCACCATGTGGTGTCACCTCAAGTGCCAAGACTCTGGTGTCGAGAACTGCCTTAATATTCTCAAAATTTTAGTGAGCAGACTCATGTGAACCGGAGACCTTAACACATCAGTGGAAGCCATTTGAATACTCTGTAGTCGAAGAGCTTGTAGGCAAGTCAGCACATTGCCCAAAACAAAGCCAGTAAAGAGAACAAAAACCAGGGTCGACTGCTCTTGAACAGATGATCTTTATGAATGAGATGAATGGTTCTGGAACAGTAAAACTATTGAAGCTGCCTTCATTGCTCATACACTATCAATTAACAACAGAACAGGGTCTCCAGACCCAAGTGGAAAGAAAATGCCTATATGGATTGCACGTGGGTATTGCAAGTAAAATTAAAAGCCTTATGAAATGTAGCAAAGGATCAGAGAATCAGACCTTCCTTTCAGCTTGCGGTTAATATCCATCCTCAACGAAGCCAAATGTTACATTAGCGTAAGTGGAAAAACTATGTGAAATTATTATATCAATTAGAACACCTCGTTAACTGGTCTGGTGATTCAGAACTGCTGATGGAACTAAACTCAAGGCTTGAGAATACCGTGATCAATGCTATCCTTGTCTTTTAGGCATTACAGCTGTATCTGAAATCTCCCAGAAAATCGTTTTAAGCCAAGGTGAATATTCCTAAACTGTCACCATGTACTGTCAATATCAGAAGGCTTAATCATTCCTACAAAACCATTCTCGTCAAACTTGACTACTGCCAGGCGGCCAGCCGTCCTATAGACTGTGGGCATATTCAGCCTTGGCACACCTCCAGCAACTTAACTCAAGTTATAAACATGGACCTATTTTTGGTACCGCAGGCATTTTGCCCATTCACATCCATCTTTTGCCCCTGATCAGAGCATCGTACATGTAAAAGCCTGATCCCGTCTACAGATTTACGTTACCATTTCATGAGAGAACCCATCAAGGCGTAAATGGGACCAAGCTCCTAGTTTTTGTTGCGTTCCCACAAGAGGACCGGTAGAGAAGAGGAATGTGGGTAGAAGCATTATGTAATTTGGCATCCTCTCACCACAGCAATTATCATCTGTACATGTGAGTTCTTTATATAGAGCAGAGAGAAAAAGAGGAGACCTTGGTTCTGTTCCCAGTTCTTTTCACAGAAATCTTGTCCGCATTACACTAATTCTGATCTAAAATCCCTTTTGTAATCCCCTGACACGTTTCTAATTCACACTGGGTTTAATTCCACCTCATTTTATAACAGTGTCGTGTTTTAATAAATACACAAGCTAAGTTCCACCTGGACAAGAACACCCGTTACATTCATTTTCAGAAGATACATAGACAGTTTCACTAGCCACACGAGTGATACGGGCAGACACTTCTGCACGGCGACAAAAAACGGCACCATTTTAAACGAGCATCTTCTGAACAATGCTCGTATTTAATCCCGTTTCTCTACCAGAACACTTCATGGTTTTGTAATGTAAGCATGAACAGTAGGAGCTGGCATCATGACTGCGCTGAAATACTTTTCCCACCTCGTTCCACACCAGTATTTTTTTATTTCATGATGCATTTATCATTGGACTACATGGCCATTTTACATAAACCTAACTCTGGTCGTATTTCACTCAAAAGCTACAGAATTTGCTATTGTCATAGCAAATGCATTTAGATCAACATCCACGTCTTTGATTTCACTATGTTTCCGTCACTTGTGGATCTGTAGCCATATCAGTTTCTCAGAATCTAATAAAAATTGGGCTCAGGTGGCTGGAGACAGACATACTGAGAGGGGTTCAGTGATAGGCTTTGCAAAGGTCCATCTCTCTGACTTTGCAAAGTTCATTCCTCAGACTTAAACTCATCAGAAACAGGAATGAAAAGGGTGAGGAATGCAAGAGCTTATTTCAATTAATGCTTCCTGCAGTGTTGCAACGTTTAGATGCGTATTCTATGTCTATGCTGTAGTCACAGCAGCGACCGCTGTGTAAAACATACACGCGTGAATAATCTTTACGATTCTAACATACTAGCTTTGTCATGCCAACCTATAGCTCACCTCGACTTACACATCTCTTAACGTCTGTGACCAGAAGAAGAGACATCATCTTTCCATGCCACTAACAGCACCTGGAATAAATATTTCAATGCCATTTTAGAAAGATCCTTGCAAGTCACGTCTTCCCAACAGACATGTGCATCTGGGTATTCTTAATCTATTCATGTGTCCTTTGTTTCTGCAAGGTTAATACTACTAGCTCCTATATTATTTTATGCCTAATTTGACATTGCCTATGGCTTCATGTATCTGGAAAAGCAAAGCAAACATCTGCGACTAATGAGAATATCACAGAAGAAAGGTGACGATGATCCAAATACCATAAACTACTCTTCACTTTAAGAACCATCAAGTTAAGATGAAATAAGAAGAAGAGGACTTAAAAAAACGCCCGCTTCCCCGTGCTGTTGTTCTCCCTACCTTCTCAAGAAGTGGCAGGAAAAAAAAAATCCACTACTTAGAAGCCAACAATCTCACATCATCAGGTAGTCACCTTCTGTAACCTTGCTGTCCCTTACCAGCATATTTCGAATACACCTGCTCCATCATCTGAAAGAGTTGTCAGAGCCTAAAGGTAGAAACCATCTGAGACGCAGATCAGAAGAAAAAGCTGTATTTCAAAGCCTTTTTTTCAACTGGATCTGCTTAAGCATTCCAACCCAGCCTCAGCTGCCATCAATCTCTCCCACATCAGCAGTTTTGAACAAACACAAATTGGCCAGATTATCATTAAGCAACTTCAGCTGTTTTGTAAAGAGCAAAGTATCACTATTCAAACTACATGGTGAGAGTCAGATTTTCACCTGCTCTAAATCAATGTAGTTTCTCTACAGCCAGCCTCAGGATTTGACTTCCAAATTAGAAGTATTTATCAAAATCTTCTTTAGATAACTATTCCAACCCTATCCTACACTCACATCCTCTCCCTTCCCATCAGTACACATTACCAATCAATTTGTCTTAAAAAAATCCTCTTGTACACTGAGCCCACACATACAGTTCAGCTGCTGATGCACAGTGCAGTTCTGGAGCCATGAAAGTAGGGCTTGTGGTGCTCACCAACTGCCAACTAGATACCAGAGAACGACAAATATCATCCCACACTTGCAGGCTTCGCCAACTACGCTTCACAACCAAAGTCTGCCGGCAGCCACTCTTCCCTAGAAGCCAAAAAAAGAGAGCATTCCCACAGGGCAACCATTCAGGAGCGGTTTGCTGCCGGAGGTCACCTGCAATGCACCATAGAATGTCACAATGATTAATTGCAATGTGACAAACACCAGCTATTTCTGAATGTGTTACCAGAAAAAAAAAAAAAAAAAAAAAAAAAAAAAAAAAAAAAAAAAAAAAAAACCAAACAAACCAAAAAATCCCTAGATAGTTCACAATGATATAAAAGGAAACACAGAAAATGCTTAACACAATGCTCTGAGTGTTGCCTACCTCCACAGCTTCTTTAAAGAAAGATTACTCCTGATTTGATGTTTATGGAAAATAAAAGCACCTCCTTACAAGCTAAAATTTGGAGTACACTAATGGTCCCACTGAAATTCTTAAGTCAAAGACTTCAGCGAAACTTCTTCGGATTTACACAGACGTAACTGAAGTCAACCTTCAGCCCAATAGCCACGGCCATTCTTGAGAGTCAACGTCCAAAAAAGCCAATCTGCCACCTCCATCTCCAATGGGATGATCTATCACAAGGCAATTTGACAAGGATTACCCCATAAACTGTGGAAAAACAACAGAAGTACTGATTCGGATTATATTTAAGTATCGTGTGTGCATTTGAGGGAGAGGCTCGCTTGCACCTGCCAAACATTACGCTCAGTTTTAAACCAGAGAGCTTCAAAGATCACTTTGCAAGGAAATGTACAGGAAACAGTTATTCTTTAATCTCCCCATTAATCTACCACAGAATACTCAAAACTCAAGTGCTGCAGGGCCACCATGCAGCCTCAGGCACGGCAGTATCAAGCTTCCCTTCTCAAATTGCTTTATATTTCCTTGTTCTCTCATTCTCCCATTAGCAAACTGATAACTAACCCTCCTAATGTTTTAATACTGATTTTTTTCAAGCTTTTGTAATATCCACCACTCAAAAATGACATAAAAAACCCAACTGAATGTTGTCCTAATATTTTGTTTCATACCAAAACAAAGGAGGTTCCCAGTGTAATGATTAATGACATGCTTGTTGCCTTAAACAGTTTTGATATTTCAACATTTAATCAATTTTACTTTTTTTAAGGTGACAGGATATTATTCCATCCTAAGGTTTCCTGCCACCCTGGATTTCACCCGCGATGCTCTATTCAACTCACACTGTTTAAAGCGACAGTATAAAGACCTGACAGCACTGCATTTACCTTACACACCCTTCATAGGATTTTTAATAATGCTACTCTCAGCGTTTGAAATACTTGGGGAAGGTGTCAGTGTCAAAACACCCCACAGCCTTACCATGCTCTATCACCACCAAGAAAGATCTGGCTGATGTTTAACACTGGAAAACAAACAACAAACAGAAGGCACAGCACTGCGAGATAAGTTTGCTGTATTTCATATTTCCTTTTGCCGTTTTAGTAGGAAGATCATTGTAATATATAACTTTTTTTTTTATAGATAGATGGAATTCAATTGATGATTTTCTGCGTTCTGAGACACAGTCACCTCCTGTATGAGAATTAACATGACCTTTGTTTATTCCAGCAGTAAAACAACCTGTATTCAAGCTAATTTGAAATTAAAAAAATAAAAAAAAAAGACAACTGTCTGGAAACTCAAAGCACTCGGCCATAAAAGCAGTAGCAGTCAATCACTCCTGTCACAACATTAGTACATTATTGGCTGTTGGCAAATGGGTCAGCTTGTCATAGGCAAAGTACTTATCAGATGCTCTGTTCCCTTCTATCCCGGTTGGCACATGAAACGACGACGTTACAGATGCCGAAAGAGATGCTGCTGAATTTTAAAATGCATCCATCTGTTTAACTTCCCAAAATGACTTTAAAGAGGCGGATACAACAAACACATCTGCTACCTCAGCACATTAAAAAAGATCCTCTGGAAAATAACCAGCAAATTATAAACCTTTTCAGATAGCGATCGACAATGAAGTTTCAATACATGTGTAACATCTGTTCTACCTTCAATTATACCTTGAGGCTTTGCACCTCTGGCTTCCTGAAGAATCGACGCAAGTCCTGACCTTAGCCATAACCAGCTCTGTATCTCCACATCTCACTGTTAGAGTTTGTTTAGGAAAACGTCACTGGGCATCCATCTATTCAACCTTGTCACCCTCAAAAGAGCACCTACTACACCTACTCTCAAACACGATCCAGTATGGAGCCATACAAGTCCATTTGTTAACAGAAGGACTTCAGACAGACACCCCCACTGGCAGCATGGTGGCAAGGAGTTGTTAATGAGCCAGTCACGTATAGGAGAGGACAACTGCATTTCTAAGAAGTGAAACAACATTAATTTTCATTAAGAAACTACTCTATTCCACTCTCACTATACGAACTGGAGTGAGTTCGGTGAAGGTCGGCAGGATGGTTGGGCCTGGAGCACTTACTCTGGGAGGAGATGCTGAGGAACGTGCCTTATCCAGCCTGGAGAAGAGATGTCTTCCAGGGCACGTAACAGCAGCTCCTGCTACCTTTGGGGAGGTTATCGAGAAGACAGAACCAGGCTTTACACAGCAGTACCCAACGGGAGGACAAGGGACAACAGGCATCAATTGCAACCAGATACAAGGAGAACCTTTTGCTGCAAGGACAGCCAGGCACAGGTGGCACAGGTTGCCCAGAGAAGTTGTGCAGTCTCTGTCCTCAGACGCTTTCAAGACCCAACTGGATAAAGCCTTGAGTAACGTGGTCTCACCTCATAGCTGACCCTGCTTTGAGCAGAAGGTTAGACTGGAGACCTCCTGAGGGCCCAGTCAATCTGAATTGCCCCAACGATTCCTGAATAAAATAAAAGATAAAATAATGATTTTAAAAATCCATCATGATCCACTGAAAGAACCTAAAGCGGAAATCAGCTATAAAAAATAATCTGGTCCATCACAGGACAGTGCTTAGGCAGAAGGTCCAGCACAAGATACCAGCAGATCAAGTTTTAGGAAGAAAACCATAGCACATGTTTAAGTGTGATTTTTCTTTCAGTTCTTCTCCCACATCTCACAAACACAAACGCGTTATCACTTTGAATTATGCGAACAGATGCTTACATTTGCAATTTACATTAACCTAGCCTGCATTAACAGTGATTTCGACACAAAATGCATTTTTTTGCCCTAGGGTGTAACATATCTGTAAACTGCAGTACCAGGACATCTCTGCTACCCACTGTGTTCTCAGTAATATTCTTAATGTGTCCCGATTTCATCTGCAGAGCGCAGGTAGAGAGTTGGCATAAGACAGGAAACGCAGAAGCATCTTCCACCGCTCGGTGGCCACCAGAAAGGCTGGCAAGAATGCAGCGAGATGGTAGAGATCACACCCAAGGAGTCTACCATACCCGCTTCAGAGGTGAGGAGAACATACAAGGACACACGAGAA
Source organism: Burhinus bistriatus (assembly GCA_013397275.1). Lineage (NCBI taxonomy): Eukaryota > Metazoa > Chordata > Aves > Charadriiformes > Burhinidae > Burhinus > Burhinus bistriatus. Next base: position 145,062 of record VYXH01008177.1, read on the forward strand.
AGGCAGCCACTGGGGAACAGCTGGGAAGCAAAAGAGGTGCTCCGGCTAAAGGCACGTGAATTCCAGGCTGAGACAGACTTCCAGTAACGGAAACTAGTATTTGATACACGACATTAAAGCAAGACCTTTGAAGTGCATCACTTTGCAGCAGCGCTCACACTGTTCTATATGTATATAAATGAGAAACTAAATTTTCTTTGCTGTAAATAGCTTGTGCAATTAATAGCAGTTAGCTGTTCCTGTCTTTTTCCAATTACAGACTCAGGATAAAACGGCAGATTAAGTTACCTCATGCAGTTCTGGACCACCTAATGTTAGGAGAGCAATTTGAGGATGAGCTGCGACTGCTAATTATCAGAATTAAAACCTGAAATAGCAATGTTCACTTTGAAAAGCGAGATGATTTCCTCTCTCGAGCCTAACTTTCCATTGCTCTCCCCTGCCAACAGTCATCACTTTCGTCTGAGGATTCCTGGACTGAAACTTTGAACATAGAAATGCCATCATACAGAAAACCTTCCAAAACATTTTGGGTCACCATTTTGGGTCTTTCAAAATAAATTCATGTGTTTATCCTTGGCTAATTACCTTTTATTCCCTCTGCACAGGCACAAAATATTTGTGTTTTTATTTTGTCTTTTCATTTTCATTTTCAGACAGCTGCATCCACTTCCAAAATCATCATCATCATGTTCCCACCATGTTGTTAGGAAAAAAAAAAAAAAAATTCTTCTGGACAGTATCGCTGCTAGCACAACAATAAAGAATTACAACTGCGTATGCATATGCATGCGTGCACACGCACACGTATTGTGAGCCGAATAAAAATGTGGCGATGTCCGATTTGGCCTGCGAAAACCTCAACAGCATTTCTACATAAACAGGAAAAGGTTCGACACGATTTGGAACACAGCAGCACGAAGCCAATTCCGATTTCTCTTACGCTGTGCTGAACAAGCATTTCCAATTCAAAAGAGTAATTAGCATACCGTATAAAAATTAGAGCACAAGCAAATACCAAAGCTTTAACCTTGTATTAGCAAAGATCAATGAGAATTCCTCACTGTAAGCCCACCACGGGCACTTGCTGCTCAAACACACTGGGAGTGCTGGGACAGGCAGCGCTGTGCCTACGCCACTCGAGTTGCTCATAGGAAGCTTCAAAGCCCATCAGGGAATAATTAAATAACGGGTATAATTTTGATGAACATCGTCATCATTTTATTAAAGCTGACTGCGATTTCCCACTCTAATACCTGGTTCTCAGCTGCTGATCGCTTTTGTCAAACTTTAGTGCTCTGGTATGAAGCGTACAATGGCAAAGCCCGTCTCAGGCTGAAAATTTTGGAATGTTTTAGCCAAAATGGCAGAACTAAGGTAGAACAATACATCATTCCTCAACCACATACAAAAGCACCAGTGACCTTTGCTTTAACAAGCTCAGGCACTCCAAATCTTCGAGCGAGGAACTCGCAATCAGGCAAGATGGTGACGTTTATGTCAGAAATAAAAGTTCAACGTAGTTTCTCTGAAAACGCCCACAACACGGCCAATCTAAAAGTCATTTCACTTTACACGTGTTCTGTAAAAACACTTAAATTCAGCAGCTAAGATTAGGCGAGCCCATCCTCCTGAACGCTGCCCCTCGCTGCTCCCACAAGTGAGGGTGCTGCTCCGGTAGCGGACACCCGGCTGAACCGAGCACTCCCCACCCCAGAGGGACCAGAAGAAACACCCTTCTCTGCAACCGGTATTTCGGGTACTTGTACACAAAAACACCATCCCTCTCCTTCCAGTAGTGCCAGTGACTTTCCTGTTGGATCACAAGTGCTATGAATGACACCACTACCCGTGTCTAACTCAAAAGCTGAGTTGGACCAGCAGAATGAGCAAAAGGAGAAATCTAACGAGAGGGGAACATAACGAGGCTCAAGGAAGGCTCAAGGTAAGTGGGGCTGAGAGCATGGACTATGGAAGAACATGGAGATGGAAAGTGGTTCCAAAGAGGAAGGTCAGAAGAGCAGAGCCAACAATGGGAACAGGACTGGGATGAACATCCAGGTATAAAAAAGAGATAGCATCAGGATATGGAAGCTCTGAACCTATAAAATACCATGCAGTGCATGCCCCAAAATCATGTTTATATTTTATGCACAAAGTTAGTAAGATACTTGTTTTGCCTTTCCCAGTGTTTCAGTCCCTTATTTACATAATAGAGATTATACCATCCCCGTAATCCACCATGAGGTGAAGGTACGTTACTTCCAATACAGTATTTTGGTATTATACTGATCAGCACTATTCACTGTGAAGAACCCAAGTGGAAAAAATCCATGGGGGCGTGAGGAGGGAGAGAATATAAGAATTCTGAGTTTAGAGAAGAATTTAAGTACAGTAAATAAAGCTTAGCATCCCACATACTGTTCTTTTTTAATAAAACATACTATTAAATAACTGCCTGCTAACTCACTGCTGTATAAGGCCAACATCGAAAAAAACCAGTGTATGATCATGCCCTTAAAAATGGTATCATTGTGACAAAAAGCCTTCCTGTCACCAAATGCAAAAAGCAGATACCTAGGCCGTGTTGCTTCTGACCTTTCCTAAACTTTGGATCCTTCCAGCAACCCTAATACTCTTGTAACACTTTTTTGTTTTGTTTAAGGAATTTGATACTGTTTCCCAACGTATATTAACTAGCATATCGAAGACCTTCAGACACTTGCCCAGATGACTCACAGCGCCTATCCGCTCCCCAGGAAGCCAGCAGAAGGGCACCCAGCCCGCCCGTCCCATCCCCGTGCTCCGCACAAACACCCCCGCAGCCTGCCCCAACCCCTTCAGCATCGAGGGGACGCACGCCCCTCCCTGACGACCGTCCCTCCATAGGCACAGCAGCGACCCTAAGGCCACCATCTTACAGCCATGCTGGGCCAAGTCCCGCAGGCATGCCTCTCTTTCTCCAAGGTCATCACCTTACAGCGATGCTGGGATAAGTCCCACGCGCCTCTCCTTCTCCAGGGAAGGAGCAGGCACAAGACCAACTCTCACGGCCGTACGTCTGAAGAGAGCGAGAACATATTATCGGCTCAGCGAGGATCACCACCCAGCAGTGCAAAGACACCAGCTGTAAAAGGCGACCATCGCACCCTACGCCGCAACTTCCCTCCGTCAACTGACAGCCAAGCCTTTTCCACACGTACGTACGATGTCACCTGCAAACGGGTCACCAAACCTCTGACCCAGCCTCAGCAGCAGCCGGGTCTGCTCCACATGACAGCCTGGCATCTAGTCAGCCAGGCTTGGCAGTCACGTCTGGCACCGGCTTTCCAAATAGCGAGCAGGCAGGGGGAACGAATCGCAGATGGCTTTCCCTTATCTCCACAACAATTTAATCACGGTGGTCTTGAGGACGCTGACGTGCTCCACGCCACCGCCAAGCGCGCCGCAAGGTGAGCGAGCTGCTCTTTGGCAAGGGCAGCCCTCGCGACCGGCCAGGCCGCAGTGCTCGAGAAGTGTCTGAAGGGTCTGCAGCCAGGACACAAGCTATACTCAACTCAACTCGAAATTCAAAACGAGAACCGAGCAAGACACATCCGACCAGTCCAGGAAAAAGGAAAAAGCACTTTATATTGCGGGAGAGTTGTGACACTGGAAGTCAAGAGTGTGGGATGAGCGCCCAGCGCCGCTGCCGAGCTCCCTTGCAAACGTAGGCAAGCTGGCCTGACAGCTTGGCAACGCCTCAAATCGGGCTTCCCAAAATAGAAACAAGTAAAATTAGTTGCCGCTTTGGAAATGTATTTCTTCGTTTTCTTTTTATGAACTGTAAAACCAGATAAAAATGTCTTCACACTGTCCAGGGAAATGTGACAGCTATGTTAACTGGAGGCCCTCAGATATTGAGATGTTACCAGACAGAGATTTCATTTAAACATGGAAGCAATCTCCACTGTGCAGCTAATGCTGGTCTATATTTGGGTAAGATACCTAAAGCCAGGCTCCTCTGCATTAAAGGGGATGTGGAGATGCCTTTACTGATATGTGGGCAAATCCAAAAGGAAGGCAAAGGCGGCACCTATCCTCCTAGTAAAGAACAGAGACTATTAAATGTGTCGTCTTTTACCAGCCTCAACCGGAACTAGGAAACAAACAAAAAAAGGTTCAATTAGTCATGTTTTGGGCTCCCTAGCAAGACAAAACTTAAAAAACCCAGAGCACCTCAGTTGACTGTATATTTCCTGAAGGGTACAGCTAACATCCGTTCTCTAGGCTAGCCTACAAACAGGAGTTCTTTGACATATCTAGGGACTTATGCACATGCATGCAGCAGCAGTCAAACAAACCAGCTGTAATTATTTCCAACCCGGTATAAATCACAACAGGGGAGCAGTTGGAAGTGGGGATAGAGAGCCAAAGTTTGCCAAATGGAAAACAACTTTGGGATGTGTGGGCAAGCTAATGAAGAGTAGAAATAATTACATACAATATAATACATAGATTATCTAGAAAGCAATCTAAAATTTCTCTTTTGATGTGACTAGCTGGTTTTGATTTCATGTTTATGGCACTACCTAGCCCCAAACAAATCAGATGAAAAGCGGAGAGCGCTATGTAGATAACGCTGTTGAGGGAAGGAACAAATAAAGGAAGGTACTGTTTATCTTTCCCTTTACTCTCAGTGTTTTGATTCCCTGCCCCATAAACAGGAGGGTGAGGGAACTCTGATGCGATTTGCACCTTTGAGAACTTAGTTCTGTTCCCCTGGTCCACAAAACCCCACAAAACGTTCATCCTCCTTTCCGTATTATGTTTTACCCGCTAGCGGCAGGGCAGGGGTTTCCACTATGTGTGTGTGTACGCAGGCACACACACACACACACACACACACACGAAGCTTTGTGTGGCAGAGCTGCGCTAGGAGCAGATGATTACGGCAAATAAAAAGCATCTCCGAATATAACAACATGGAAGCAAATTCAATTGCTAAGGACACTGGCTGAAAACAGGCCTCGGAAACAAAGAACCAGCCACATTAGAGCAATCTTTCATACTTGTATAAAATAAGTAATTGAGTCACGGACGGGGTAAAGCCTGGGAGCACAAAGAAAGATCACAAGTAGAAGCTGGAAACTGTCCCAATGGTCCCATATTTCAGCTCCTTCTTTGCTTGCTATTCTTCCCACTCAGGGTTCAAGCCCGGCACCAAAGCTCGTTATTAGCCTGTAATCAAGGCCATTAGAGCTCTTGAATTCAACCTGAAGACGTACTCAGCAAAACCTGGCAGGGCAGCAATAATGATCCCCTTTGAGTAATCAGAGTATTGCGTCAGAAGATGCTGATAGGAAACGGTCCCTTTGTGCCAAGGGGCCTGCAAGAGGGCTCGCTTGAGAGAAAATGTTATCTTACGCACTATAAATACATGAAAATAAGATTAGAGGCAACTGTTGTGACAGCGATTAGCTTACCCTGTCAATACACCCCCTCACACTCTGCCCAGATTTTTAGCTCTCTAGTGACTTCAGAAGCAAGAGTGACATTGCCAAACCTCCCACTTCTGTGCGTTTCCCGTCCACTTCTGTTATCCAAGGACTGCCCTCAGCCTCACCTGACTCCACTCGGGCCATCAGATCCACAATCAAGCAGCCCTCCAGTATTTGTGAGCCGAGGCAGAACGGGGTAGCTCGTTTACTGTCCCAGTTTAACTCGAGGACATCGCAGAGAACGTTAATCAGCAGCAATGTTAACACCAAGCTAGATGGTGGAAGCATTTCCACTGCAAATTAAATGTAGTCACTTGTCAATGTTAACTCCTGCCCTATCAGATATTAATAATCCTACGCATCCTGTAAGAGAATTGTCTGCATTCATTACTTTCAGTAAGCAAGAAGCCACTGAGTGGGAGAGAAATAACTATTTTTTACATAACTCTGGGTTTGGATATTTGATACACTTATTTCCCAGATAATCCAGTGGTTATTTTTATTTATACTGTGTGTAGGTGCCTTAGCCACGAAGGAAGATGCGAAACTAGTGCCAACTATAAAGTAGCTGCTACAATATGCAAGAGATGCATAAGGACACACTGCAAAACGTGTCTACTAGCCATAAAAGTATTGATGGGCAAAGTATGGTCTACTTAAAGAAAACCAGAAAATGTCAGCATGCCAGCTTGCCTCATGGTCAAAATTAGGCTGGGCACTCTAGAGATAGGGATAATGTATTTCCCCGGGGATAAAATATTTTAAAATATAGGTAACAAGAGACAAAATCCTTGGGCAGTAACTCCCAGATTTGAATGAGGATGTACAGAAAACCTCAGTCAAGACCTTTGCGCTTCCATTAGTTCTTTTAGCTCAGTCTCTGGAAGCACTTCACCAGGATGGCTCAGTAATTGTTCTGCTCAGAGATGTCCTTCATGAAATACAGCAAGTACTGAGTGATGGGGTGACAGAAGTCTTTGTAGCTGTTACGAAAGGGTTGACCTCTGCTGAGATTCCTGAACCACGGCGATTAGAGAGGTCTAGCTGCTGCCACCCTTGAGCCGCACCGAGGAGCCCAAGGTCACGGTGGAAGGAAGGAGGCAGGAGTGCCACGACCAGATTGCGTGGCCGTGTCCCAGCCACCTGTGCGGAGCAGGGGTGGAAGGCTGCACCTTCCAGGGGACAGCCCTGGCACTCCGCAAGTCCACTCCCACACACACTCCCACTCCCAGATGGCCTCCAAACGTCCCTTCCAACAGAAATTATTTTAGGATATTAGTAATTAAGCCACAGAGCCCAAATCTTTGCCTCCCAGTCAGGAGCACAACTCCCTGTCTTCTTGTAAAAGGCAGGGGCGGGGGGAAGGAAAGAAAAGAATCCCTCCCAAAACAAAAATAATCGTAATAAAATATTCCTGTTCCTACAGCAAATCACCTGAGCATTCAAAATACCGCCCGTGAGTTTGTTCTGCTGACAGCTTCGTGTTTACACCTGCTGCTTTTCCTCGCCCTGCGTTTGGCAGGCAACAAAAGCAGGAATGGAAATCATCTGTGAGCAGACAAGCAGCCGAAATTAACGGGAACGAGAGAAGCAACAGTGCAACACAAGGCACAGGCAATGTCACGGGCAAACTAAGAGCTAAGGTTTCCAGCTCATCGGACAGGCTCTCACGTTGGGATTTGTATTTTGCTAGTTCCTTACGATTTGGAAGATGCCACTGGGACTCCAGTAATTCAGCGGAGGGGAAAAGGCAGCTACAGGGCTTCAACCCAGTTTACTGATGAGTTCCGGTAAACTTGAGAACCTACCGTTCATGACATTTTCTTTCCAAGATATTAACTTTAGGGTACACCACCGTATCTACCCTGCAAATCTATGCATTGAGGAGCTAATTGTTTTCCCTTTAGACCTACTGAAGTGAGGGAAAAAAAAACGCACAGTGACTTGCAAAGAAGTCTCTCAATTTCTGTCCTTTCTGCAAAGAGAAGATTGGGCAAAAAGATTAATTGGATAAATTGAACTGTGTTAGAGACAGGGACCAGAGCTTACTAAGCCCTCGGGTAACCACTTGCATTTAAATGTCTGTAGCGAATCAGTAAGCTCCCAGCAACGCAGACATTAAGCAGTCATTTCTGAAGCCTAGCACAGAAAGACAAGGGCTTTTTTGCTTGTCTGCTTGCTTTTGATAATGGATATACGATCCTTTTATTCTATAATTTACGATTTTCTTATCAAGGTCTTTTCCAAAAAAAATTTAATAACCATCTGCGTGTCCGTCCCATCTCATGATGCTGACTCACAGGCAGGAGTGACACCCTAGAAAGAGTGACACAGTCACTAGGGACCTGCTGTGTGCTCCATCCCTAAGGCACGTACGACTCCAGCTTTCCATAAAACAGGCCTTGAGTGGCCGCCCTTCACAGCAAGCCACCACGTACCGGGCAAAGCAAAAATGCCGCTCTAAACTGAAGCCGCTTGCTCTGAACTGCAGTGGTCCAGCCTCAGCCACCCCACCGCAAGCCAGTCCTGCAGTCCGACCCTCTGCTGCTCCCAGCATAAGTCACCCCATGAGTCACCACCCTCCGTGAGCTGGTACATCCCCAAATCCACCCAAACGTGACCTTCTGTTTTGTGAGGCTGCCAGGTCACCGTGACGAGTTACTGGAATAGCTGAATCACCCGGTTTTCCAGCACACTCGCTGCTGTCATTGTCCCAGGTCTGAAACTGTCCTTGCCTCGGCGTCTCACCGTGTCAGCCTGTGGAGAGCTGGCGTTGAAGCTCTCGGCACCCGTTAAGGGAAGGCACACGGAGAAAGGGTTGTGAGCAGAGCTTTATGGGCAGGGGCATCACCTGCAAAATAAGATGTCCACCAGACTCCGAAGAAAAGTCAAACTTCACTGTGAGCACAGATACTCCTCTGTGTCTGTTAACAGCAAATCCTTACTAATGGCTCTGTTAAATTTAAGAATTAAACCCCAGGCTGGGCTTTTGGGAAGGAGGCAAGTCACAGTTATCACGCCATCTCAGCAGCCTCACGGTACTGGAAGATGAGGAGGAAAAATAAATCTGACTCTGACTGACAAGGCCCTGATTCACATGTGAGGCTGACATCTAGCTATAACATCAGGTAAGTGCAGGATCGACACCGGAGGTATCAAAGGAGATGAGATGTTGTACAGGACCAAGTCTTCTCTCCCTCAAAGGCAAAAGATGTTTTAAAACAGGCTCAAGATCCAAAGGACGAAAGATCCAAGATGCAACCATTTTTTTTTTTTTTTTAAATTATGCTTTTACACCAAATGTTATGCTGAGGAATAGTCTTGTGACACTGAAAGGACTGAAAATGGCAGAACCGATAAATATACGCAGATCTCCCTTTCACACATTCAGCTCAACCCCACAGTTCTGTCCCAGACCACACAGGTTTGTCTGTTCCTACCTCTAGTCCCTTTGCTCTTACTGCTTAATCCTCAGATAAATCTCTGATCCTCACGCCATGCTGTCATTACCGAATGGCATGAGGCTGGGGTAACATTTCTTTTCTTTTCTGGCCCGCAATAATACAAGTTACACCTTTACAGACTCCATCACCCTTTGTCCATTTATTTCTCAACGCGTTTTACCCAGGCTTGCCCAAAGGGAACGGGCTTCCCGGTTTCACTTCCTAGCAGACACGAATAGTAAAGCGATTCAAATATCAGGCTGCAAATACCGCAAGGAAATGTTTCCATACTAGTCATTTTTGCATCCAAACGGAAAGAAACAGCATGAAAACCGCTTATTCCTAGAGTTCTGCAAAAAAGCATGGCTTTTCTTCACCTCCTTCACTGCAAACCATATATTTTGGGTCTAGCCAGCTGTTTACATTGCTCTCAGCAGGTATCTTCTACACCGTAACTCAGCCTCTGCTGAGAAGCTAGCTGATCTCGTGTCCCGCGTGGCAGCAGTCGCTATTTCAGTCCATCACTCTCATCGACGTGGCATGACAGAACCACCGCCATCACTTTTGCAAGGTATCTCCTTCCTCCCTGCCAGCCCTGCCAGCCAAGCTTCCCCCATCGCGCTCCTCAGAGCCAGCCTCGGAGCACACTCCTTGCAGGGAAAAGCGATGCTTCTACAACTTCAGAAAGGATGATTTCTAAACCCTTAAAAAAAAAAAAGAAAAAAGAAAAGAAGACGACTATACCACAATAGCCATTTTGGGGCATAAGCTGGAGTTGGGCGCATCTTATCTTCATATAAGCAAGATACACATCCTAGAGAAAATCCGTAGGAGAGATAGGAGTCTGGCCAAAAGTAGGGAGGGCCTTTGGTAAGATGACGGGATGAGGCGCTTAAGCGTATGTATTTGAAGATGAGAAGGCTACAGGGGGGATCTTCTTGCGCTGTCTAAGTACCTTAAGGGGGATCACAAGGATCTGGGGGATGGATAAATTTGAACTAAGCAGCAACAGAAAAACATGTGGACAATCCTAGGCTTTAAAACAGAAGTCATTTATATTAAACAGAACTGCAGTGATTTATCCCAAGTGAGCTGCTCTCTAGCCATGTGGAATTTTTTGTCCAGGAGACCTCTGCAGCATATAAATAATGCAAGAGCCAAGAAAATAAAAACAGATTGCTTGGATACCAGTGATATCTATGGATATGTATGGGATTAGATGCTTAAACACGACAATTTTGCTTATGCACAGGGCTTATGTTTAGCATCAGTAAAGGAATATCCTTTTCTCAGGTTGCTACAGGGAGTTGGGGAGATGGCAACTTCACAGAAATGGTAAGAAAAAAAAATGGATATAGTCTTGATAAACAGATGACATGGAATATTTTTGTAGCGCCCAATCATACAGAATAATTTCTAACACATACAGAAACATCAAGGACACACTTATTGCACCATTCTTAAATGACAGAATGGGAGAGCAAGAAGTTAAAGTGTCTCTTGCCCACCTATCGATTTCTAACCTAAGGTCAGCTCAACACAATGGGAGTTCGTAGATCTAGCTACACAGGTGAATGGTACAGAAGTACCATTACATTGGAAGCTTATTTCAGTATAAAGGCTTTAAAGACACTTCTTCATGAAAAGCCGATTCCACCAAGGAGGCAGGAAGGGGAAAATGCACGTATCATAATACAACGCTATGTAAAGTTACCCAGTGTTAGCACTCGATGATGCCAGCTCCTGTTGATGCCCTCAGACAGCGCTTGGCACCTGAGCTAAAGCATCCTGCTGGGAATCAGGGTATGGCACCAGCTGGAGCACCGGGTGTAGGGACCCCTCCTGGTTCCTGACTCCTGCAGCTACCCGTGTGCTTTGGGTCCTGCCCAAAAATCATAGAACCATAGAATGATTTAGGTTGGAAAAGACCTTTAAGATCATGAAGTCCAACTGTAAACCTAACACTGCCAAGTCCACCACTAAAACATGTCCCTAAGTGCCACATCTACACATTTTTTAAATACCTCCAGGGATGGTGACTCAACCGCTTCCCTGGGCAGCCTGTTCCAATGCTTGACAACCCTTTTGGTGAAGAATCCTGGATTCTGTTCCCAACATACTCTAAAAGTTAGAGCAGTACAGGTTAAGTGCTTGAAATTCAGGACTTTCCCTTGGTCAGAAAAGGGAGAAGAGGAGAGCACTAATAGGCATCTCACAGAGGCTGGGATTCAGTGATGTAGAAGCTCTTATGTTTCTCTTTTACTAGCAAGTTTGTACATGACCAAAAGAATACATTTTAAAGGGAACAGCTAGATTTCAGACGGTGAGATTTCATGCAAAATGTCTTCTATGAAAAGAGCCAAAACCAAATCATGTCTAAAACAAACCCTGCAAACCCCCCAGAAAGTGAGACCAGTACGCATTGGTGCCAAATTCAGCCAGAGTCCGAGTTCACTCTCCCCAATATAACCGCTTGCAATACGCAACCGTCACTGAAGTACATGTAATCCACACTCAGAGCCCAGCAGAAACCATCCATCCCTGCTTCCACCATCAACCATCCATGCCTAATTCCACCATCAACCATCCATCCCCACTTCCACCATCTCACCTGCCGACTGCCAGCGGAGACAGAGCTGAGCCGACATGGAGGAGTCACAGAATCACAGGGCAGGGCAGGGACCTCTGGAGATCATCTAGTCCAACCCCCCTGCCAGAGCAGGGTCACCTCCAGCAGGTTGCACAGGATGGTGTCCAGGCGGGATTGGAATGTCTCCAGAGTCGGAGACTCCACCACCTCTCTGGGCAGCCTCTTCCGGTGCTCTGCCACCCTCAAAGTCAAGGAGTTCCTCCTCATGTTTAGATGGAACTTCCTATGTTCAAGACTGTGCCCGTTACCTCTTGTCCTATCACTGGGCACCACTGAAGAAAGACTGGTGCCATCCTCCCGGCACCCTCCCTTTAAGGATTTATAAGCATTGATGAGATCAATCATTGATGAGTTGGAGAACAATAAATGATCCAACCTCAAACCACTGGACCCTAAAGGCATGAAACAAATAGGGTAAAGGAGAGAGAGAGAGATATAATCCACCAGAAAGCGACTGCGGTACAGTTTTGTACGCGATACGTACGGAGTGTCCCTGGTGAGTTGCTGGCCTCTGTGGAGAGACTGGGACCACTCCATGCTGGGTAGGGCCGGTATGTTTAATGGCATTTAGAAAACTAACCCTCCTTCAGAGAATTGAGAAATTCTTCAGAAATTATAGTTACCTGCATCACAGCACATCCCACACAGCAAACTGCACACGACTGAGAATATTTCTGTGGGGCTGCCCATTTCTTCAAGAAACGATCTTAATTTTTCCTTCCAGTTTTCCAGACTGAAGTGCCATGCACATTTTGGGATACAGTACATCTCTACCTTGTTACCCCTGCACAGGATCAGCTACTGCTAAACATTATGCTCCATATTTGGGTTTTTTGGTGGAAATGTGCTACTAATTGAACAACACCAGGAATGAAGCCCACAGTGATAGCGACAGGAGAAGTAATACACGGAGTCGCGTGAAGAGTGTTACCTCTAGGAAAAGCCATATCCCTCCCGTTTTTTGCCTCTCAAAAACCCGAATAAGCTGAAAATATTATATGTCATGTAAAGACCAACTTGCTGGATACCTTTCTCAAGGGACACTCTTGCCAGTGGCCAAAAGCTGGTGTTCTATTTTTGTCGGATTGGGAGTTTTACATCGGCTCCTTACAGCCGTTGAGATGAAATTTGGATCTGGTGCGGCAGTCTAACCTCGGGCGCCTGGACTTTCCCGTACTAAACAGGAAGCCCTTGTCAATACACTACTATGTAAGCCCCAGCCTAGCTAGCCTGTGCTGTGTCTAGATAATTCAGCCTAATGAGGGATTATTTCCTGTGTTCGTGGCTGACAATACCCGAAGACATTCTGGGTTGTGCGGTGATAAAAACTGAGCTATATTAAGCCGACAGCACGGAGCTATTAATTTTAAATAGAGAGTAGAAGAGAGAGTGGATACTGCCCCACACCCGCCAAAAGTCACCGAGGTTTGTGTCTGAGCCAGGAAAAAAGAATATGAAAAAATACAGGTTTCTGAGTCTACGACTGACATCTTCGCTACGTCCACCGAGCTCCATAACCTCACCTGTATGTTAAAATGCAGAGGGGTAGCTGAAGCAACGGGCTGGCGTGTAAGCATGATTACAGGCTAACGGGAGTTCTGCTTTTGTCCTCAGTGGATGCAGCTGGACTAAAACTAATCCTATTCATAGTAGGCAACAGCAAAGGTCAGTCCACACAAAAGATAAGGTTCAAATCTCAGGCAAAACTAACAGTAGCTCCTTGGTAGTTTCACCCCAGGGAGCTGCTGGTCTCTGGGAGAAGCAGGTATGTCAGAGGCGGGACATACCCTCTCTCACCTGTGGGTGATTATTAATATCACAATTTAATTTCTTTTCCAATTTCCGAATACAGGCCACAGGCTTACTCCTTCAGTTATCCAGCACCTTATGTGGACATTATGGACGACTGACTTGATCATCAGCAACTAAATCAAGGCTCAAGCCAATATGCTGTAGACTGTAGCATATTTATAGCTATATAAATATATATTTTGGGATATAACAACGAACTATCCCTCTATGGAGAAGAAACTCTGATGTCCACTGTGTTTGAAGAAGAAACCTATTCCTGTATAAACAAGTCTGTATGTTCCAGCTGAAGGAAACAAAGAGTGGCGATGCAGCACATCCAATAATTCTCAGCCAACTCTCACTCTAGCTAGGAAAACAACAGAACAAAAGCAAACAATTTTTTTCCTTATGCATTCGTGCACAGAAGATATTTTCTTATCATCATTCTTTCCATTTTATAATATCATCATTTAGATATGCAGATTATTAAAGCCAAACCAAATACTTTAGTTATTCTTAGACCACATATCCTCTTCACTGGTCTTTACTGGGCAGAGTTAGGGAAAAAAAAAATATCTAAGCTTTGCAATACAATCTAAATAGTGTTATTGGGCCACCTCTTCGGACCAGTTACAGCATATTTCAGACTTGTGTGAGTATGGTAAGATCTTCAGGTCACTTAGAAGGGAATCGGAGAGAGTTTGAGGGCCCAGCCTACAGACAAGCAGTTGGGCAGCCTTATTGAAAAATATATGGTTTACTTGAGGAGACCGTAACAGCTTAATTAAGACAGGAAAACTCCAACAGCCCAGACACACGCAGGATTTCATCTCACCCACCATCAGCTGTTACTAGGCAAAACCGACACTAAAAATAAAAAAGCACCATACAAGCTTAATTTCTTCCCATATTTTTGATTGATACGACTACTTCTTTCAACCACGCAAGACATTTTCTCTTACATTCTTTCTGCAGTTGCTACGCATCATTCTCGCCTTTGCTATTTCCAAGGCAACCCCACACGAGAATTGCAATGGTTTGAAGGAACTTGCTGGGTTCAGTCACACTAGGCAGACTGAGCTGGTCTACAATCCTCCTGTTGCTGAAGGAGCGTACAAGAGTGAAAAGCAGAAAAGTATTAAAAAATATAAAAGAAGAGAAATAGTGCTAGTCTTACTGTACTTGCAAGCACAACAATAGATGCCCAAGATGTTTGAAGGCCGTATTAACGGAGAAGTTAGCTTGACAAAAGATCACCTTGCACATAACAAAATCCAAATAGGACACAGGCTGTACACAGAAAGAATGATTATGATTATGACGTGCTGAAAGCCAGGAGCAGCTAGAACTCCCTTTGCCATCCAAGGGGAGAAACAGCACTGCTACAACATACTTGAGCTCATCCCACAGTGTGTACCTAAAATAGTTCAGGTGAATCACCTCCTAAAAATGCTTATTTCTATTCTTTAACTATAAAAGGAGCCTAGGGCACTCAGTTCAAACATATATGTCTACACTGTAAAGGTCTAAAGAAAGATTAATTAACTTCTCATTAAAAGAGATTCTATGCAGAATCGCAGAAAGTTCCTTAAAATTACGCAGCGGTGAGATATCTGAGTAAATCACTACCCTGAGACTGGAAACGGGGTCCACTTTTTTTGATAATACAAATAGCTAGCCAATCTCTCCCCCATGTTTAAAAAAAAATTAATTTATCACAGTATTACTGTACAAAAAGGGCAACGGCCAATATGCGAAGAACCGCATGACTTGATTCTACTAAAGGGAAATTCTCGCAGTGAAGTTACCATTTCCACTCTCCCAAAACAAATAACAAACAGGACCCTTAAAGGAGGAAATAAAACAACATTCTAGAAAGCTATTGACTATTTCTTCAAGGTAAATTCAGTTCTTAATGCAAAACTGTCCACGTCACGATAAATACAGACTGATTAAAGGGTAAGAAGTGAAGAGCACCCAAGCCGAAGCACTTTGCTCTACAGTGAGGTCAATGTACGTGAAGAGACCATTGCTGCTGCTTGTGCTTCACGTTTCAGCCCAGTTTCCAGAGTTTCCAAGCCTGGTAACTCTCACAAGCACTAAATTTCATAAGTACTAGAGCGATTAAAAAATACTACTAGCAAAAAAAAAAAAAAAAAAAAAAGTACACTGAATTGACTGCACATGCTTGGTTAATTCCCAGCAACTCTGCCTCTCTCTATTACTTTTTGGATGCTAAAGCGTGTTCCTGTAATTCAAAAGTAAACAATTATTCAGGAAGGCTATTCAGACAGAAACCGAGCTGGAAACGTCTGAGCAGCACGCCCTCGGTTCGTCAGTTAACCGGCAAATCCTCTGACTCATCGGAGGAGTCACCGCGCCGGCAGGCAGCGCATGCTTTCGTTTCCGTACCACGCACAGGACTTGTCATCCTGCACGAGGGAAAAGCACCCAGCCTCTGAAGATCAAAAGCATTAACCCTGAAATGATGAACGGCCACCAGCAGCCTTCTGACAAGTCAGCCAGGCTACAGAGATACCAAGTCAGGCTGATGAACTAAGCTCAGTCCCAGGATCTCCTCAAATCTCTACCGGCAGCAAGGACTTTTCCCTTCTAAGGACCTGTCTCACCTTAAAAAGTTTGCTTTATGCCTTTCCTAACCCGGGGGAGGAAGGAAAGGGTGGAAGAGGCTTTCACTCCCTCAAAACAATAGACTATGAAATGACCAGAATATCTTCTATTTTACTAGAGTTATTAAAAATTATGTCACACAAGGACAAACAGAAAGCCTAGCTCTCTCGTTTCAGACTCTGAGTGAGCAGAGAGGGACATATCGGGTCGTCAGGATTTGCGGAGCCTCTGCCAAGTACAGTCACATCATGTAAAGTCCTTATTCCCAGGAATTCCCAGGCAGCGGCTGGCAGGAGAGCACACCGACACTAGGTGAGGAAAGAGAGGTGAGATTCCCCTGACATCGTTTGCATGAGCTACAAAGCAATAAGCTCCTATTTCTATTTTGAGCTCAGCGTGTCATGGGCTGCATGTAGAAATCGCTGCCAACCGCCCAAAATTGTGTGAACCTCTGTCATGGTAGAGCACGGTTTTGGGAAAAGCTGTGACTACCGCTGCTCGGCAAAGGGCCGCAGGGGAAGCCCCGACTGAGGGTCGGTAGCCAGTACTAGTGACCGGCACTCGCCGATGCTGCATCTTCAAGTACCGATGAACTTCCATCTTGAGCAGAAATTGCCCATTCACTTAAAGCTGCTTTCTGTTTCCCTGGGGACGAGGAAAAAACCAGACCCTGCCAGCTTTATCTCCGCTCGTGAATCACAGCCCGATCTTTCTAGTCTCCTTGACTACAGCTAAATAAAACAGGGCCAGGAACCATTCGCTGGCCGTTAAGTGCCTGAAATAACGCAGTGACTGCATTGCAGCCAGTAAGTTTTATGGCAGGGAATTTCGGGATGTGTGTTTCACGCCCTGGGCCGTGGCATATAGGGCATCAAGGGGTGCCTGAGGTTTCAAAACACGTCAAGGTGGTGCTAGAGGATGGTGCAGGACAAAGGGAGCCAAGGAGGAACAGTCCCTGGTGAATACTGCCCCAGAACCTGCTAACAGGGGACAGACAATCGGCAGCACCATGGCCAAGCTCACGCCCTGACTCTTATTTAGCTGTATAAACGTAACCTGTAGGAGGGCAGAACAAACAGACCATCTCCCTCGAGTACTAAATCTGAAGACAAGAGCTGACGGACATGGGAATGCAAAGTCCCACAAGTGAGATGGTGACGGTCAGCGATGAAAACCTAGCTTCTGAATTAACACCTCCCGCTCCAGTCCCTTAAGTTACTTTTTCATACTGGGTTAAGTATCTTCCATTGTAGAGACAGCCTCATCTGATGGCTCAGTTTAATTTCAGTTACAGGGTCTCACCAGCTACTTAAAGACACATCAAGAACAGCCTCAAAAACTTGAGGTGACAACAACCCTTCCCACAAGAAATAATCATCTGAAGCAGTTTTCATATCATAAAAGGGAAAAAATACTGACTATATTTCTTCTTGTTCTGAAGCTGAGGAGCTGATTCCTATTTCAAATAAATCACAGAATCACCAGGGTTGGAAGGGACCTCTGGAGATCATCTAGTCCAACCCCCCTGCCAGAGCAGGGTCACCTACAGCAGGTTGCACAGGATGGCGTCCAGGCGAGTTTGGAATGTCTCCAGAGTCAGAGACTCCACCACCTCTCTGGGCAGCCTGGTCCAGTGCTCTGCCACCCTCAATCCAGAAGGGCAAACTGTTTTTGCTTAACTCCCAAGTTTCAATGAATATGAACTCAAAGAGAAAGAAAAAAACAACCTACTGATGCATTCTCCTAACCATCCACATCAGTAAGTCTTTTCATGCAGACTAAATGGAGTATGTAAAGCCTCAGAGCAGGAACACAGTACTATAATGGGACTTTGGAGGAAAACGAATTCCTAAGAGCAAGCCGCACACAACTTTCCTATGCTGCCCTTGCTTAATTAATTCTGCATCTGTAGAAAACTAGTACTCTATGAATGAAGCAACCTCTTGAGAAACAACCACATGAGAACTAATAAAACAGGACATGACAAAATTATTGCCAGGAAATCTCTAAATCTTTGCCATATATTTTTACAATGTGCTTGCCTACGTTTGACCTCAGTGCAATATTTATAAAATACAACCATCGGAGAACTCCAGCACTTCCTTTCAGCAGTCCCAAGGTGGTAGGCAAACTGGGGTTTTTTGCAGCTCAACATTCAATCTTGGGACTTCAGAGAATGGAGTTGACCCGCAACCAGAACAGTAGAGATATATAAGAAAAGCCTCCAGCAATAACGACTTCCTCCCCTTGCAAGTTTTCAAACTCAGACCTAACATCACTCACATCACTGCAAAGAGGCTGACACAATAATTTTGAATACTAATTCATTCCGCTCTTTTTTAACTTGAGTTTAAATCCACCCACTCCAGCAGCGAGAAGTCACATGGTAATGTACTGAATTATTCGCTCTTGGCCAAGCACCTAATTATAAAGGGAAACAAACCTGCTTACATGTTGCAGGGACCCATTTGTGACTTGTTCTTATTGGAAATCCATGGATGGGTGAAAGTTGACTTGATCCTGAAAACTACCCCAAAATGCACGGAGGCTGACAGCCACATTTGGCGCTTGAGATGCTCAGAAGAAAGATACTGCCTATGTAAACCAAGCGCTGCGTCTGGATCACAGTGCTTTACAAGTGGAAGCAGCACCCATTCAGCAGACGATCGCTGTTGTATCTGCTGTGAACTAAATTAACACCATTTTCTCACGTAAACACGGGCTCCATCAAATAAAATACTCCCAAATTGTTGCAGTACAAGTATTATCTGCAATGAAAGGAATGAGAAAGTCTTTTCTTGCAATACTAAAAGATAAAGTGTTCTGGGATGTTATCCAGGGTGTTCAGAATGATCACGTATCCGGATTACATGGATTTAAGTATGGTCACTTCATTTCAAAAAACTCAAGGATGATCCAAAAGAAATACAAATTTCATTAGGTTTGAGCTTCCATGTCCCTGCAAGAAATGTTGAAAAATAGATATTCCCTCAGCCACCCGTAATTCTTACACTTCTAATAGTATAGCATCTACTTTTATAGATTCAGAGATTTTTATAGAGGAGGAGTGAGCATAATTTTGCCAATTGTAAAACACCAGCCACAAACCCCCCCTCATAAATCCCTGCACCGGACTAAAAGCTCTGTAATCTGGCACCTTGTACCTTGCTGCTCAACTGCTTCGGCGCTGTGACGGCGAGAGTGCCTCACATAATACTCTCTCCAATACGTCTTTCCTTGTTGGTTCATTCATGATCAGGTCGGTAACTTTTAACTTCACGGTGAGCCATCCAGTACCAACACCTTACCTGGAAAGTATCTTTTTAAATACTTTTTTTTTTCCCAAAGACCAAACTCTTCAACTGGTATTTTCCAAAAGCCACTTCCTGTTACGAACTCATTTTCCACACCGTGCTGGGTGTTTCTGCTGTTTGTTGGGAGATCATGAAGGCAATAGCTATAGGAACAGCTATACATAATAGCCATATACACCTGGTTAAGAAAATGGCACTCCGAGGGACTCCATTCTATCAAAAACACGCTTGCGAGGTCCACTTTGCTGAAATTTTTTGGCAATAATTATTTGGGTTATCGAATTATCTTTTTTCATCTTGTGGATTTGATTGCCACTTTCCCCACAGCACGTGAGAAAATCCTGTACGTGAGAAAACCACCAGGCAAACACATGCTAATCCAGGTCATAGGAGATATTCATCCCTCTCTCTTGGGGGTTCATAATGCCACCCCTTCCTCTCCTCCCGTGGTTCACACATGCAGGCTGAGGTGTCCTCCTAGAAGGCTCCACCTTGACTTCAGCCAGTGCACACAACGGCGGAATTAAATAGCTTCCCAAAGTTCTTAAGATTGCCTGAACGGCCGTAATTGTATTAAGCCGAGCCTGTTTTGATCGGTACTAAGTGTGAAATTTTGTCGCCTGATTTAATACCTCACTTTGCCACGGGCGTGAAGAGCAGAGCGACTGGAAATGTTTCCTAGAGACCGGGTGTGTTGTCTCAGCTGCAAACTTCCCTCTCTCCATCCGCAGAGTCAGAAACTGGAAGCGTTTTCTCATGGAGCAACGGGGACTTCTAAACACATGGTAAGCCGGGTCATCTAAGGGCAAGTCTGTTTCAATTACTTTTTATTTTAAAACCCCAAAGCCCTTTGCTGTAGAGTGCTGTACTTTCTGACTTTGGCAAAGGATAGCCGCTACAATTTCTAGGTCACTAGGTCTCCGGTACTGCCCTGCGGGTATGTTTTCACAAGACTCAAAACAGTTAATATGTCAGACATCCTCACAGTAAATCTCTCCTGTTGTCTGCTGCTTTGGAGAACCATTGGTTTCACACAAGAATATGCCTACTTTTAATGAAATATATTGATTTTTTTTTTAATAAAACCTTACATTGATTTACACATTCTAAATAGGTCTGTAAATGATCGTTCATCATCTGAACTGCATCTCCCTTCTCCGATGAGAAACTAAGAAATTAGTGGCCTGTGCTACGACGCTGTCCTCACGCAAGCAAGCCAGACCCGTAGATCACCAAAGCAACAGTGTTGGTGTAGAACAAGGTGAACGCTCCCGTTCCTCAGCACTGCCTTCCACGACACTCTATCTATCCTTACGGCTGTGTTGACAGCATGATAGATATGAAAAATATAGTATTTATGATAGTGCCAGAATTTTTGTTTTCCCTTCTCTTCCTTTTAAAGTAGATTAAATGGGCAAAAGCCCTCATTATAGGTGTCATGCCTAATAACGTGATTCCCACAGTAGCACGGGACTCTTCCTGCCTAAAGAGAAAAAAAGCACACATTGTGCATGATTTAGAGGTGATTCCTTTGTTCACTGTTAGTACGTTTTTTAAATTGGACTTCTCTTTTAGCTACTTCATTAATTTATCATAATCAATGCATGGGACCAGACTCCAGTCAGCTTAGATTATCTTTCAAGATCTCCACAAAGCACAAATTCCCAAATCCCAAAGAAGAAAATTAACATTTCATATCTCTTGCTGAGCCACCTGGAAATACTAAGAGACCGTTTCTCAAAAGCTAGCACATTTCTCAAGTGTTTCCCTTCATTTCTTTCTGTCAGTTATTACCTCTCACCTGTAAAAGTAAAAAAAATTGAAAATGCTGGAAAATAACCTCTTTCTTTAGTGGAGTTTAATATGAAAATATATTTGGAGGTTAGGATCATTATGATCATCCAGATCACCAGAGACAACCTTATCAGAGCCAAGTATCACCGTTTCAAGGGAAGCTGATCCATCGATAGGGAAAATCCAGACAATAATTCATGTCAGGACTGATTTTAGTCAGGCTTCTGTTTGGAAACATTGGAATTATTAATTACCTCACATACAAAGAGTTACAAAAATACTCGCTAATCCACAAGCGCTGTCAAAGATCTTTCGGTAGGAGGCTATGTCAGTCACATTCTACTAGGGAGGAAAAAATAAGTGCTTTTAAAATATATTTTAATTTCTGATTAAAAAGTCTGGGCGAAGACATTTTGTTTATATTTTATTTCGATAGAACTGGCACATGAGATTTTACTGAAGAAATTCTAACAATTGTTTGGTTTCCTTTCTCTCTCCTTAGCTCTCCATTCACTCCCAGAAGCTCCCTGAGTGGAACGGGACCATTTCCAGGATGAAGTTCAACAGCTGTGTAACAACCCATGTCTTTCTTCAGGGTTCCG
The DNA here is from genome assembly GCA_013397275.1 of Burhinus bistriatus. NCBI lineage: Eukaryota > Metazoa > Chordata > Aves > Charadriiformes > Burhinidae > Burhinus > Burhinus bistriatus. Next base: position 166,767 of record VYXH01008177.1, read on the forward strand.
TGACTCGGAATGCAAAGCAAAGAGAAATGCCGTACCTGGTCAAAACCGACTCTGTAGGAAGGCAAAACCGTCATTATCTATATTCCAAGCTGTGATATTGGTTCCCTTTAGATTTTAAGGAGAACAGACCATGGGTAACCACTCGCTCGACTTTCAGCAGCCCCTGGAAGCTTTGGGCTTTCACCGCGTTGGGCTTGCTAAAGGCAACACGGTCAAAAGCCAGCGCGATGTGTTTGTCGGTATGCAGTTGAGTTATTAAAGAGCTACATTTCTTTAGCTCAGTTCAAGTCGGCTCTTTCACAGAAACTCATTTTTACTTGGAAACTGAGGAGCACTACATACTGTCTAATTTACTACATCACCTCTGGGTCAGATGTACCGTGCTTTCTGGTTCATAAAGGCACAGTTTTAGATCATAATACCTCACTGATGTGATAAACTGCTGATCTGTACCGCACAGTTAGGTGGCAAGACATTCCATAGGTGGAAATCCCCAGCTGCCAGTCTTTCACGCATACTGAAGTAGAAAGGATGCGTTCCTGATGCAGGCTGATCAAATATGCATGTGCTTTGCTAGAAGAGAAAGAGCGCTGATATCCTAGAGATGAAAAATAAGCCGTAAGGAACGACAACCGGGTCTAAGTCACGACCCCTGCGCCGTGCAGCACGCCAACAGCAGACTCTGTGGTTTTGATCTTTAGAAGACATCTCCGCCTGTGTTTCAGGGAAATGTCAATAGATTGGTAAAATAAAAAGACTTAAAGAAGGAATAATTTTCTGGGCTGTTACAGCAACTACATCAAAGTGTCAGATCGTTTCAGCACGCACATACACACCACACATTCTCCCTCCACTCACATTGTATATAGAACGTATGTATTTACATATTTAGAGATAGATTGATTATATACATGTTAAAAGGGGATAATGTGCCTCGTATGCTGTATCGGTTGACTTCGGCTAAAGCTGTTGAAGACTGTGGTTCCTATTTAATGGCTGCAAGAGATTTGAATAGTCAAGTCTTTGGATGAGGAAGGAATAGTTTTTATGAGACTAACAAATATTTGGGTTCATCTGGCTTTAAAATGACTATAATAGGACAAAAGAAAGGAGTCAAATGGGTAACCGACGGCAATAACAAACAGAAGCTTTCACAATTCAAGCACTAATTAGCTGGAATGTACTGGCTAGAGAGGACGACCCACAATTTCACGAACTATTCTAGCACATCACTCTTTCTATTCCATGTCAAAAAGGTTATCTCTGCTCCTCGACATACAGTAGCGCCAGTTATTTTCTGATTACTTCAAGACAGAAATTTACTGAATCTGATTGATATTCAGCTTTCCAGCTCTTTTTTCCCTCCAAGATGTTTCCTGTTTACTTTGCTTATTCATTAGTAGTTTCCTTATACACTGACTAGATTAGAAACTGGAGAACAGTAAAGCAAATAAACAGAGATTAAATAAAGCTGCAGCAGAGTCCTATCTTTAAGAATTAAATCCAACCCCTAAACTGCAGAGGCAACTCTTCAAAAGTCGTGTTAAGTAGAGTATGTACATTTGCAGTCCAACTTCCATTTGAAGTGGATGACAAGTTTAGCAAGGATAATACCCTTCAAATACTAGCTGATTGGAGAGGCAAGGACATTTGCTCAATTTACTGATAGTATTATCCTCCTGGCTCGCTGGGAGTCGACCCCCCGCTGTGAGCTAACAATAAGAGTTTTCTTTCTGAAGTCTCTGATGGGGGAGCGTTTTTCTTAAAGATCATGGGAAAGTTTGGCGTTTTTATTTTAAACCACTGCAGCAAAAAGTAAAGATTAATTGGGTTTGCTGCACAATTCATCTCACTGGTTTTGGCTAATTCACCGTCAGCATATCCTAGAATATAGTTTTAAAATCTCAGATAGTTCTCAGTTAAAAATTATTGCAGTAGATAATAAAAGACAAACATTTTAGGGTGCTGTGAAAAAGAGATGTAGTATTTCAACTTGTATGTGCAAAATAATTTTTTTCAAAAGACTAATATTAATCTACCTGCAAATCTGTACCCAAAGATAAAATATCCTGCTATTTTTCCTTCTGCTTCCTAACTACTTCACGATCAAGACGCACAGCAATGTGTTGATGGGATCTAGGACCGTTTCAAGTGTAAACTTCCACTTGCAGCAGAAGGTTTCAAGCAGATGGTGCTTGGATATAGCCAATTGGTACACGAGCAAACTGGGACACCCCGAGAGCTCCGGCCAACAGGCTGCGTTACAACTCCCGGAGAGCTTATAAGGCAAAGCTCAGTCTTACAGAAAAGCTAACGTTTTCCAGGGAACTTGCTAGGACTGACATGCTCGTGGTATTAAAAGCCCACTTGCACCGTGACTGGCAAAACACAAAAGATTTTTTTTCTGAATGTGACCCGTCAAAAATTTTCCTGCAATTAACAAATAGGCATTTCATTACTCAGCAGTGAGAGAGAGGGGAGATATTTCATTTTCTTGACTGGGCACAAAACAGGTTAGTACTTTAAAAAATTCCTAATGCTACACAGGAATACGTTATTATTATTTTTATTTACTGTAGTTTTTTCTATACATAGGATTTACTAGTTTATTGCTCTACACCTTATATTAACAAGATCGTTTCCTTCTTTTTACGGACGAAATAACTACATGCTGGTTTTCAGCGGAACATGATTCTTGACTGTAGGAGCAAGCGGTAGGAGAAAACCAGGGGCAGCCTTCAGGCGCGGTGCTGCTGCCGTGACCGGAGCACCTGCGGCGTGCCAACGTTCCAGCCATGCCCCGGGAAAGCTGCATTAACCCACTTCTCCAGGTCAGGCTGTCTCTTCCTCCCACACCTCACCACCGCAACCATCCAGGTCCTCTGCAGGAGATCCAGGGAAGGGAGGTCACCAGGGGCCACCGCCTTACTGGGATGGGGATGAGGTTTATTGTGCTGAGCTGCTTTTTCTGCTGTGAAAAGGGAAAGAGCATTACTCCAACAAGGGAGGGGGCAGGGGTTGCTCTTAACACATGGGAGCAGAGGAATGGCTCACAGCCAAAGCCCAGCTTAAATTCCTCCCCCCGCCGGGTGCCGAGGAAGGACTAGCCAGGCACGGAGGTCCTCCCGACGTCCTCAGTAGGGTAAGAAAACTGAAAAATTGTGAACACACTTATTGCATTAGTCTGAACAATCTGCAGTCTGCAGTACACTTCTTAAATATTTTATCACTTCTGATTAATTGATGGATTTTTAAGTATGCTCACATATAATTCTTAATTCTTGGCAAGAAACAAAGGACTGTAGTAACCTACTCTCTACAAGTACTGTTCCCATCTCTCCTTACAATCAAGATCATCACCTTCCAAACCACAGGAACAATTTCAAGGAATTTACATTTTCATCCAAATATTGTAAGATACTTGGCATTTCTGAGGTACCATTCGCCCAAGATTTCTATGTATGTTACAAACATTAAAGAACGTCTCCAACATCTACTCCATATTGAAGCTTGGGGCTCTTTCAGTCCACAGCGTGGGGAAGGTAAGATACAAAACACTGCTTGTATGGATATTAGACTGCACAATTAATGAGCTGAGACTAAAACCCCTCTTAATCTCCAGTGTCGCATTTGATTGAAGTACATTGGGGATCCCTTTTTTTTAAAAAATTTGTTAGTACATTCAATTAGGATGTCTCTTTTTTGAAAAAACGAACAAACCCAAACAAACAAAAACCCACATGGGTTTGAATTTCCTCCTGTTCACCACCTCGCTGTGTTCCAGAAGGACTGAAAGAATTAATTTATTCTACGGTTTGGGAGAATCGGAGTTGGCTGTTTGTCCATAACCAGATTTGTGTTGACAGCTATTGGGAACTCTCTACAGAAAGTCTTCTGAAAAGAAACCAAAACTGATAAATAATCACATTTACATTTTTGGGCATCATCTTTTGCAGGGGTTTGTTTGCCTGCTTTTACTAAGCCAGTACAGTTTCTTTAGAGAAAACAGACTCAGAGGAAAATTCACAGCCTCAGCTGTAAACATGGAAACGGTTTTGGTCTGCCCTTTTATCCGCATTCAGCAGCCATCTCCAGGCCCCAGCCAAACCTGGAGATCCAGGTAGGTTTTGAACATACACCTAAGAGATTGTATCTGCCACAAACAGCATGCAATACAGACAGCCACAAGAGACAAGGGATAGAAAAGCAAGGTATACGTCCGCATCATACAGACAAGGAACCGAGACACTGAGAACTACAGTGGCTCGAGATGTCCAGAAAAGCCATCCGAAAACCATTCACCTCGAAAAGTTCACGTCAATGGAAGAACCAACCATTCATGCTAGCATTTGCCAGAAAGCAAGCAGAACCTGAAGCATCATCAAAAAGAACTTGCACCTTATATGCACGGTATTGTAACTTTTGGATATTTGCACCCAAGTTCATCCTCTGAAGGCTTTTAGTAGGTTGTTAGGGAGGGGAGACCCAGGGAGGCTCCCCCACTTCAGCGGTTGGCACCAACCCACATCGCGTGCCGAGCAAAAGCCGTCCTCCGCAGCACTCGCGCGCGCTGCCACGAAGACCCAGACTGATTTAACGTGGTGCCCCCCGGGTCGCAGCCGCTCTGATCTGCACGACAGGAACAGAGAAATACCCTTTGACTGACAAACGGGAGCTGACAGCCAGCCCGACTCCTCCTGCGCTCAGCTGCACAAGCTTTCACATCCAATACTACTTCAAATGCAGAAATTTTAACTACGGGGCTCTTCACTTGCATTTGGGAAATAAAGCTGCAGCTCTGTATCCGTGTTCTTTCTTTTGAGGCTGGGGTTTGTCAGAGGGCTTTTTGGTGGTTGTTTTGTTTTACTGGGGGCCTCAGCAGCGTACTCTTGACGAAACGTTCCAGCTACAACAGCCGAGACTGAGCAGGTGATTTACTCACTGCAGAACGTGCTGGTACGGTGGAAATCAGTGATTTCATCTCTCTGAGTTTATAGTGGAAGCATTTTGGAGGCAATTCCTCGTGTCCCCGAGGGTGGATGACAACGATTCATTTTGCGCAAGTACCACTATCTCCCTACTACTACCCATGTTCCTGTTTCACTACTAATTGATGCTTGGAGCAGTGCTAATGAACTCTGGAATGAGCCGTGCCACCTATCCTTTGGCCAGGACAACTGGAAAAAGGTCACTAAGTGAAAAGACATAGGAGAAGCAAAAAAAACTGCGAACAGAGTAAGGCATCCAAGCAAAGAACATCTTTGTGGGCGCCTCACCTGATGTAGAAACACTCAGATGTTCAGAAGAGTGCTCACGCCAAAGAAAACTGCAAACGGCTAAGAAGTTTCCATCAAGTAGTAGAATGACTCCTTGGGTAGGCTACCCTGCTGAGATACCAGTGATGCCCATCCAGCTGCTAGGAAACAAGTCAGGTTTGCCGCACGCTTAAACCAAAGGAGAGAAGAAGCAGAAGCATATGCTTCATCAAAACCAGACTCACAGCAGGACTCAGAAGTAACCATATGGTAACTACTTTTAAATATAAAGTGAAGGGCATTCTATTAATACTAATGTAATCTCTAGTTTATACCCTTATTGATCTTGGATGTTGGCAAAAATCATTCAAGTTACACTGAATATATTTCCAATTTTGTTGCTTATTCAGTTCTGTTTCACGGTTCTTTGTAGGCAGGCTACAATTTCTATGCATATTTTATTTATCAGATGTATGCTTTTCCCATTTGTTCATCAATTATGTGCATTAACTACTTAATGACTTGCAGCTTGAAATCTGCAAGTCCTGTTTGCCCTATTTTTAGTTTTGATTGACACAGTCAACGAAAGAAGCTTCAAAATAATAGCATTTAGTAAAGATTTATCAAATCTTCAGAACTAAATAAAGTCACCACCAAATGATACTTTTTTTACCGGACCATGAAACATACGTGAAAAGCCTTAGCACATTCTAGAAATACGCACTGCAGCACAGTTATTCTGCAAATGTAAATTGACTGAGCACAGCCATCTTCACTTGAATAGAGTTAAGCTCAATTTTACTTAATTTTTTTTCATACAGAAGATTTGCCGGCAGCTCATCTTTATATCAAAATGCTACAATCAATATTTAGCAGCTAAAGCAGCCGCTGCCATGAAACCATATAAAAACATACAGGTTTGTACAACCTATGGGGATGGTGCAGTACCTGAAATAATTCCAGGGAAAACAAATATTTTTAGAAATCTTCCATCCTAAAAACAGCTACGCCCAGCCGCTTTTTTCTTTGTAGCAGCAAAGTGTCGAGAGAGAGAGAAATCATTTCTTACTAACAGCAAAACTTTGTTTATCTGGGTTTGATTTCCATGTTCCTTACTACTTGACTACTATACGAACCTACACAGTTTGTACAGCTCGTGGACCCAGCACCTTGATTTCCCGAGGTAATGCTTTTGTACAAACGAAGCCGCCGGCTGACCTACAGTGACAAAATCAGCCCAAGTTCACTTCTGAAAAGCAGACTTACTTGCACAGCAAAACTGCTGCTTTAAATTCACAAATGGCAGCCAGACACACGCTAACGCAGCACTTTTATGAGAGAGGAATATATTAACATTCATCAAACAGAACCACAATTAATTGGGTGCCACCAGAAAAAAAGTTCTCCTGCCCACACCGGAACAAGAAAGCATCTCCTGTGGATTTGTGCCCTACATCCCATGCACACTCCTCCATCCATCATCAGCAGTCCTTGTTCTTTGCCCTTCTCAATGCCAGTAATTGCTCGCACCACCACATCCCCCGTTTCCCCCAAGTCCCTGAAGACTTACTGCTTCACTGCTACCTCACTACTGCTGGTGCCATCCCTCTCCCTGGCCATATCTTTGTTTCCTGTAAACTACCGAGAGTTTCTTCCGCATGTTCTTGAACAACCTCCAGTGTCCTCACCACAGCTTGCAGTTGCATTTCCCTCCTTGAGAAGATCAGTTTGAATCCCTTCCCTCTAGACAGCCAGCGATTTCCATTAACCTCACCGAGCCGTTTATGGAGATTCAATGCATCGGCTGTTCCTTCAGATGTATTTGAAATTGGGAGATGGGTTGGAAAAGTACTGGAAGGAGGTAGAGGAGAAACGATGAACTAGCAGACAAAAGGACCAACAGAATTATCAAAAACATTTTCGTTCCTTATGAAAGTCGCTTAAATACACAAAGGGAGAGTGAACCAACAACACAACACTTCCCAGTATAAGAAAAATGCAACAGGTGAAGGGAGACTCCCTGAGCACGAGGTTAGGAAGAACAGAGAAGATCTCAGAAACAATATTTTCTGAGATTTCAAATCCACAGCTCCGAACACTATGGCTCCTACTTCATTCCACCAGATTTAGCAAGGTGTTGCTGTACTTCCATGCATGCAAAAACCAGAAACAATCTGAGTATTTGCAATGACTAACTTGGCAGTTTTTTCTACTTTTACTTAGGAATATTCAGCTTTTCTGCCACTTTTTTTGTCATTCCAGCTTATCTGTTCTGCAACAGTGGACTGTGCCTATCTTGCATCTTTTTTAAATCTTTGCAATTACAGCCGTCAACTGAGGACAGGATTTTTACCCGAGGAGAGGGTTTGTGATCTCCCACAGCTTGGCAGCCCCATACATCCCTGTCAAGGTGCAGTACGAGTAGGAAAGCGAGCTCTTGAACCTGTTTCACGTCGCAAAATGCAATTGCCAATAAGAGAAGGGCGAGAAAACCATTTCCATTCTTTGCTTACTGGCAAGAAAAATACAGCGGCTTATCTGCGACTTGTCGGTCTGCGTGAGTGATGCTGGGCACTAGCAGATACCTCGGTCGTGCGATCCCAAGGCAGTACTGGAGTTACCGCAGGAAACAATTCCGCCTTTGCTGGCACTGAAAACCGAAACCCGTGAAAACAATGGGAACGTTTTTGGGTGTTCACAGCAGTACAGGAAAGGGAAATGAAATCCAAAAATTAAGCAGAGTTTCTACTGGAGCACTCGCCGCATTCCCTGTCCGTTTGACTTCAGAGCACAGACGTTCAAGCTTTGAACTCCAAGGCAGAAAACCACAGTAGAAATTCTTCCCTGTTAATGGCAGGAAGCCGTTACTGATGTTTGAGAATTGCCGTCTGGGATTAAAGCTGGGATCCTGCGCATCCTTCTTAAAACCAACTACCTAATGTTTTAGATCTACATCTAACATAGCCTTCAGCAGCAAAACTTTCGATGAAGTTCAAAAATCATGCAATAAAATGGAATAAACTTCCTACTTTAAATGTACTAAGATCCCAGATTGCATCAACTGACTGTTTATACTTCTCCCTGTCTTTGATCCCCAGCACAGTCGCTTAAATTAAGAATTTATATAGGTAAAAATGATCCCACCATATTGATTTATACAATACAGGAATTCACATGACACGCTCTACCTTTAGGGTACACTGAACTTGGTTATTAGCCTGTGGTCCATATGTACCCCTTACGTAGCACCCCGAGTTCCCCAACAGCAGCTTGTTTTGCTAGGCAGACTAGATCAAGCTCTTTTTTCTCCGATCACTGAACAGTCACCAGCCAGAACAGATGGGAGACTTCTGTGAGCACCGAAGCATCCCAGGCTGCGAGGCTGCTGGCTTCGTTCCGGAGGTATCACCAGTTTAACACGCTAACCCAAAGCGAGGAATACATTCTTTCTGTAGCACGAGTTTCTAAAATGCTAGCTTCTGCAAAGCAAGGAGGCTATCGACGCGGTTGGGGCTGTGGGGGAAGAGAGGGGCGTCAAAGGCGGGAGTCCGAGCTGTATCTTCATTCAGTTGAGATGCTGTCTTCACGTGCTGGCCTGGGAGGTGGCTTTCTCCGTCGCATTAGCAGCTGCTAAATCCAGCCCTGGAGACAGCTCCGTTCTGGCAACGGATGAAAACACTGCCTTCAAAACACGTTTTTGTCAACCTTCTGCTCAGCCTCTGCAGAAGTACTCCTGCTATCGAGTCTTCCTCCCTGCTACGACTCTGGTAGCATGGTTAAATTGATTCTTAGCGTTATTATCTCAATACATCCACAGGTTTCTATGATGGGGGGGGGAAGAGGCAAGATAGGAATTACGGAGGGAAAAAAAGTCTTCTCTTTTATTGGATTGTTAGCTTACTGTGAAGATAAAATATGCACATTCTGTATTAGGCCTTTGTTGGCCACTCACGGAGCACAAAGAACTAAATTAGCACTAATTACCAGCAGCTAAGATTAGGCTCTCCTAGCCTGTGGAAAATACAAAGGTGAGTTTTAATAGCAGAGCAAGGAGATTAAACAACATGAATTCTGACAAGAGCCGTAAGAAAAGGGCAAGTAAATTATCCCTTGTGAGCTAAAAATACAGAATGAAGTTGTATCGGGATTCATTATGTCTTGCCTTGAAAAAGCCACAGCTCCTTCCTTCATAACAATTCAGCGTAGGACAAAGAGGCACTAGCACATGTATTCTGCAGTTGTAAAGAAACCACACACAGATCGCCAAAATTCCCGAGTCCTATTTATCTGCGATCAGGAAAGGCATTTGTTAAGTAGTCGCATTGCTGCCTATGTCAATACCCTCTGGAGTTTATAACGTGTTTTTTCTTTCAGTGCCTCAGTTCCACTGACACCGGCCGCTGTGTAATCGAACAGAAATGCCATACAAGAGGAAAGCACGCGGCCCACTTCGGAACATTTTCTTTCTAAACACTTCTTGTTTAAATTGAAAGAACTCAATCATACAAACTAAATATAGCTAAGAACAACCATAAATATGCAAGGGTCTCAGCAGACGGAAAAAAAAAAAAAAAAGGCACGTTACGCATCTATCCAACAGTTCTAAGGAATATGTCTATATAAACATACACATATAAACATATATATAAAAAATGCTTTAGACTGAAAAGAATGTCTTGCTTATACAAATTACCATGTATGACAAAGTTCAGCAGTTTTGGAGAGTCTGAATAGTGCTAACGTCACCTAAAAGCGGATGGGAGCAGGCTCAGCAGGGCAGAAGAGAGGAGAAGCAATGAAGCAGGTTCCAGAAGGGGAATATTCTAGTTTTCCAGTAGCAGAAACATTTTTTTAATATCTTCGCAGATGTTGGCTGATTTAAACAGCTCATGAGAAATACAAGTTAGAAAACAATCTGGAGCATTTGGAAGAGTATTCAACTCTGGTGTATAGTGTTCATTTCCCTTTTAGTCTGTTAAGTAAGGCTAATGAAGCACTAATGAAGCTGGTTTCCTATGGCTTTTTGTCTAGCAGTTGGAATTGCCGGAGTCTAGTAAAACATGAGCTTCCTTTGACTTTTGTTTGTTTGTTTGTTTGTTTTTATGTGGTAGATGCATTGACAGCATTTCTTCCTTTGCAGGTTTAAGACCGAATGGGCTCCCACTGCAAATTTTTTGTGGGCAAAAACCCAATCCGATTTCTCTCTTCCATCTGGGTGGCAATGTTCACCGAACTTGCAAGAATCTTTCAGGCCACCACCGAGATAATGGTTAAAATAGGTCAGGCGATCCAGAAGCTGCGAGGAGGACTAGGGCAACGCGGCTGGAAAGGGCAGGTAAGCAGGGGAAAAGACCACCAGAGCGAAATAAATCGTGCAAGTCCCACTTTCCTAGATTGAAATGCATGACTTCGGAAGGGAAGAAGGCTACCATGGAGAAAGCTAAAAGAGACACATCAAAAACACATGGAACTGATGACTACAATCTATAATGAGGACAGAAAAATGTTTTCTAACTCAGTAATAAGCTAAACTTATTTCTCTTTCAAAATCTGTCAGTTGGAATACTGCTTTTTGGAACTGGGACGTCACTCAACACAGCAGCGTATTAAATATTATTCTCCAAGCTTTAAGTTGTAAAGATTTCTTTCACATGGCTACAAGAACTGAAGAGGATTCGGTACTCCTACGGTCCCTCCACGGCTTTGCTACTGACTTCTAGTATAAGGCAACAAAAATTAGATCTTTTCTCTCCAGAATTCCCAGAGCAGTTTTCTTGTCTAAGTCTAATCAACCTCCTGTAAAAAACCTGGTGCCTTTGCTTCAGTTTCGTTCCCACCAATGTGAGGTTCCTCCGAGACAGCACAAAAAAAGCAGAAAGCGACTCCCGGAGGCAGAATATTAAGAAGTAACAGGAGACCTCAGCCTGAACCTGACCTAAATGTTTATGCCCTTGCTAACTTTTGAAGTATAATGCAAAAGCAATAACCACACTACTTAAAAAATGCCAAAGAACCCAAAATACCAGCCAGCTCAACACAGCTAGCAGGCCAGAGGACAACTGGCATCTGGAAATGAATGGAAGAAAATCTCTCTGGGATAACATTATGTCTTCCTCATGGAAAATTAAATTTAAAAAAAAAACCCCAAACTAGTTTTGCTTTTCTCAAATATACACTAATAATGCTTTCCTCTCTTCTCCCTCCTTAAATGGAGTATCTTTTGTATGCCCTCACATTATTGATTTCCTGCAAAGCATCTCCTTCCTACAGCACATTCCTGTTCCACTTCTCTCTCCCACCTGAAAGCACTGCAAAAACTCCCCGCCTCCAGTCCATGAATGATTTTGAACCTCGTAAACTTCAGACAAAACTGCCTCTGCACAGTTGTCCACTGTGCCTACCAGAGAAGAGTCCAATTAATGGAACACCCGTTTCTTCAGTAACTTTAACGATCACCTGAAATTAACTTGCAGGTATTTCCAATCGAATAAAATTACTGGGTTCAAAGCTCCGTATAATTACTTTCTCAGTTCACTGAGATGTTTTCGACATTCACAGGTAACTGTGCAAGTTGATTCCACTTCTGCACCTCTTTCCACTCATAATTTTCCAAGCACGTGTACACTGAAGTGCACTCATTTCCATACATTAACCAGTGTCCTCTAGACAGTATTCTGCATCCATGAAATTGATTTATTAAAACTCACTATCAGCATTTTTGTATAAGAAAGGTGCATTTGTGGTGCTAACAGCAGAAGCAAATAAGAGCAGAATAATTCTGCCTCTCCTTCATCAAACCTTTCAAAAAAACTATAGCATTCATCATACAAAGACCGTGTCTTTCCAGTAATGGCACATTCGTCATACATATGCACACTTATTCCAGACTATAGTTAATTATTTCCCCAGTAAAATTATTTCTATACAAATTTAAATAGTGTTCGTAGCTTAGTGAAATGAAACATGTGCACAAAAAATAACTGTAGTCCCAGACACCCGGACCAGATGCTAATATTTTTCCTTTGCTATGAGAAAAATTGAAAGTTTATTGCAGAAAAATTTAGAGAGAATGACACCATCTGCATAACCTCCACCACAGGGCAGTTCCCGAACTCTGCCTCTGAGCTACCACCATATGACCCTGCCCAAAGGGCTTCACCGCTGGGACCCAACCCCGCCACTACCAAAATCTGGGTGCAGACCTCAAGGACCACAGAAGTGACAGTGCTGTATGTTTCGTGAGGAAAAACACACTCACTGTATATATCTAGAGTTTCCCCAAGGCATCTAGTGCTTGAGATAAATGCTACATGTTGGCATGAGAATGTAACTGTTTATACGAATAAAGCCAGTATTTGGCATGCAAAGATCCATTTCTATATCTCTATGTCTCACTAGATACAGAAAGTCTTGAACCACTTTCTTATGGGGTATTTGAAGGTGATGCCCACATTACAGTTCCTAATAACAAACATAAACCCAAGGTCTCCTCACTCCTCACATAAACCTGAAGGAACTAACATAGTAGAAGAGAGGAAATCTCAAGTAATGTTAAACATTTTTTTCTTGTACGTCTTCTTCGTATAGGTGCTCACAATATCACTGTGGTAAGCATAGCCTAACGTTAGAAAACACTGATGATGGTTGTTTAAATACACGTTCTTATAGCAACTGCCATATGGGAATTTAAAGGACAGACTTCTTCGAGTGATTTATGATTCATTTTTGCATCTCAATCTACAGCACTGAAAAGCTTCAGTCCTCATCTTGCCCAAGAAATATGCAATTTGATGCATAATTATTCAGATGATGGAAGTCCTTTAAGCGAACAAAAGCATCTTAGAGAAATACCAGGCTGCAAATCCTGCTCCATTCAGGGAACCGGAAAGGGGAAGATAATGACCGTCTTCTTCAGTTCGTCACCGCTGGGGAGGACTGAGAAGGCTGGAGACGACACAACACCCACGCCAGTGGCTAACCCAGGGCAAAAATAATGCCTTACAGTTCAAAAAGCCATTATGTGAAATACCACTGCATCAGTCACACGTGACAGTGCCAGCCACAAAGACGTGCGTTTAACTCGGGACTTCTGATGAAAATGTTAATTTTTAGCTAATATCACAGAATCACAGAATCATTTAGGTTGGAAAAGACCTTTAAGATCATCCAGTCCAACCATTGACCCTACTCCACCAGGTCTGCCACTAAACCATATCTATATGACTTTTAAACACACCTAGGGATGGTGACTCAACCACCTCCCTGGGAAGCCTGTTCCAATGTTTGATAACTCTTTCAGTGAAAAAATTTTTCCTAATGTCCAGCCTAAACCTCCCCTGGCGCAACTTGAACCCGTTTCCTCTTGTCCTATCGCTAGTTACTTGGGAGAAGAGACCAGCTCCCATCTCACTACAACCTCCTTTCAGGTAGTTGTAGAGAGCAATAAGGTCTCCCCTCAGCATTGTCTTCTCCAGACTAAACAATCCTAATTCCTTCAGCCGCTCCTCATAAGACATGTTCTCCAAACCCCTCACCAGCTTTGTTGCCCTTCTCTGGACACGCTCCAGCACCTCAATGTCCCTCCTAGACTGTGGCGCCCAAAACTGAACACAGGACTCAAGCTGCGGCCTCACCAGCACTGAGCACAGGGGCACGATCACTTCCCTACTCCTGCTGGCCACACTATTCTTGATACAGGCCAAGACGCCGTTGGCCTTCTTGACTACCTGGGCGCACTGCTGGCTCATGTTCAGCTGGCTGTCCACCAGGACCCCCAGATCCTTTTCTGCCAGGCAGCTTTCCAGCCACTCCTCCCCAAGCCTGTAGCGTTGCCTGGGGTTGTTGTGACCAAAGTGCAGGACCCGGCACTTGGCCTTGTTAAACCTCATGCAGTTGGCTTCAGCCCATCGATCCTGTCTGTCCAGATCTCTCTGCAGAGCCTTCCTACCCTCAAGCAGATCAACACTCCCGCTTAATTTGGTGTCATCTGCAAACTTACTGAGGGTGCACTCAATCCCCTCGTCCAGATCGTCAATAAAGATATTAAACAAGGTTGGCCATATCATAGTGATGTGGCAAAAGTGGCGACCATCCTGATGTTACCCCTACAAGGCAGGGAACACTAATGCTAGTTCACACATGCTGATGGCAAAATAATAATTTTAAACAGGAACTCCTGTACAAATATTTCCAAATACAACTCCGTACATACTTTTCTATTCCCACTTAACTGCACAAAAATGTTTTTTAAACAAAAGTCTGACCAGAGACACTGAAATTCTTCATGATGTACCATTATACACAACATTTACACCTAAGAAGTGAGCACAGAGCAGACACACAGTGCAGGTAAGGAAAAAGTAGAAAGTGATCTTTTACTAATAGGCTTAAGATAAAATAATTCTAGCTGCTGAAACAGGATTTGATTTTATTTCTGTCATGCTATACTGGATTAAATGGCTTGGAAGTGTTTGTATCACAAGGTTAAAACATGAAGAGCTTGCCCAGGACAGTTTGGCTTCGGTTCTTTGAAAGTGTCAGTTACAAAATTAGGAACAATTTTGTCCCATCAACTCTACTCCATATTGTGTCCTTTGTCTTGAGGAATCTCCCAGAACAACACTCACCGATGAGTGAAGCATTTAGAAGGATTACTTCGCTTCATGTTGAAAACCAACAACCTTTCGAATTCTAAGAGCATCTCACATACCTTAGGAGACAACATAATTAATGGGGTTTGGTTGCTTCTGATTCTAATTTTTCAACTTGAAAATGCAGTTCCAGGCCATATGTAGAGAGCACACTTGATCATTAGGACTTTTAAAAGCATCTCAGATTAGACACTCAGAAATTAGTAGACATTGCAAAAATGTTTTACAGATACGTATGCACTTACAATGTACTGCATATTTAAACATCTTCTATTGGCCAAAATCAAGAGTTTTGGATTGACAAAACAGGATTAAATTTTATTGGGCTGGTCCAATCCATGAGGACTAGTATCGCAGTCTGTATTAGTGTTAAGTGGATCTTTTAACAGTTTCAGAGTGACTAGGTAATTATTTTTTATTAACATTCTCTAGAGGGCCTAAAAGTCTACTTTTTGGAACCGCAAAGGCACAGTTTATTTATTGGAACTCACTACTGCTACGTCTACCTTATTCATTCACCACAAATGAATGAACCTTTGACTGCTAAGTGATGATGTTGGTATTAAAAAAAAAAAATAAATTAAAAAAAATAATAAATCAAGCTTTGGTCTCAATCCTCAGAGTTATTAGCTGCCTAACTCTCCATGAATTTCTTAAATGGTCTAATTGCCATTGACCTTCCTTGTCTTTTAGGCTCTTAAACATGCAGGGAAGGTCAGAGCCAGTAAATTGCCAGCGCCCTTGACCGAAGCACATTGATCAAGGCCAGTTTAGTATTTGCTTAGTTTAGCAGATAAAATGTGGAAGTCAGCATTTCTAAATAAATTATATGATTTCTAGGCAGTGATGTACGATTTTGATAAACATGATGACTCATCATCTGAGAGAGGGGAAAACAAAAGAAAATCTCAGGAGCTTTAAGAGAGGCTAAAGCATAACTCAGTCTGTCTTTTTAGTACATTAAAAATCCCCTAAAGAACTGGGTAAATATCCCTCAAAACAGCACTACTAACAAGATCTTTTTACTAACAGGTACCTTTTTTGGATCCCAGGTGCCGTAGTTGTAACGGAAGATGACTGAAGGAGGAGAAATTTAAGATAAGTGTGGGCAGTTCATACTGTAGTCATATTGCTGGTGGGCTACAGTCACCTCTATCTTCTACACAATGGAGAAAAGCTCTGCCAGTAGCCCAGAGCTGACCACAAATGCTCTATTTTCATTCCCTAATTAGTCTCCAGGCAGTTAATCACCTGAAAAGACACATCCCCTTAATTTCTCTGTTTCCCTTTCTTTAAATTGAGAATTTCAGCTTAGGCACTTAAGAGCTGACGTACCAGGTGAGACCACAGGTCAGTTTAGTCCCATCTCCTGGCCCAAATGGTGCCAACAGCAGTTGCCCAGAGAGGCTGTAAGAGCAGGACAAGCACACCGTCACACCTCCCCAGCTTACCACGCTCTGTAGCTCATGGACCCTTCCTGAACTTGGGGTATTTGCTATGGATTTACTAACCCTGCAGAGACTCCTCCTGCATCGTTTGGCAAGGAGTTCCTGAGTTTAACCACATATTGTGGCTAAAAATCATCTCCCTCTCGTTATTTTAAAACTTTTATCCACTGACTTCATTATTTCACGTCCTCTAGATTATTTTTCTTTTTATCATTTTCCTTTTAAATGACTTAACACGTTAGCGTTTGTGTTTGCATTTAGAGACATTTGCACCTCTATGAAACTAGAGAGTTCTGAGACAAAAGCTATTAAAATGTACAATCCCATGCAGAAAATTCTGGTTTTAAACATCAGCCTCCACGTTCTGTTACATCTGCCCACCCTGTTATCCCTGTTTGGGTAATAACATCTGCAGACTGTCCCAAGGATGCTCTACCTGGAGGATGGTCTACACAATTTGCCAATGATCAAGACTAATGGTAGTTTATCTGCAAAGTCTGCAACACACCATGAGCCACATCTTTGACTAGAGCACCTGGAAAAGTTGACATTATAATATGACACCGCTGGAACCAAACGACCAGCCAGAAGAATATTTCGTAAATCAAAAGCCTTGTTATTAGCAACACATTGTGCACAGACCAAAGACACAAGTTGTATGAAAGCACAGGAGACGGCAGTTTGCAACGCTGCTGTGGAAACGCAAATGCTCTGCTCAAATAGCTGCTTTGATGCTATATTTAGAAGGTATTTATTAAAAGGTGAAGGTCCGATAAAGACACTATGACTCACTTTACTTACAAGTGATAATTTGTTTTTCTTTTGAATAGATGAGCTTTAGGATCACGTGGATTATCAGAAAGGATTCTGGTTTGGAGTTTTATTAGGCAAATTTTTGTTAGCATTTCCAGTAGGTGTACCTCCTGTTATCTGTCACTGTGTGACAGCACGCTCTGCTATTTGTTATGATAGCCTGACTCCAAGTGATCTCTATCTAAAATTCAACATTGTAAAAAAAATTTGAATAAAAACAAAACTTGCTATAACTTTTGAAAACAGCTGTGTTAGTGCTGGTAGCCGTTACTGGCAGGGACCAATCTTCCCTAATACACACAGCAGTTCACCAGCTCCTGAATTTTTGCCTGAATTAAAGAAAAAAAATGCAAATCTTCTAACTCACTCCCTGCATTTGTTTCTTCTCTAACAACTCCGAATACCATCAGCTAGGTTTAGCTGCTGTACTAGCAAAGCCTCAAACCTATCAAGGTCCAACAGGGTTCAAGGACTAGAGTAATGCTCCCACCGAGGAGAGGGCTGCAGCCCGAGCCACCGAATTTAGTCGTGAAGGCTTCAAAACCAGCAAAGCTGAAACTGATGTCTTAGTTGGCACCAGAAAAATCCAAAGGTGAGGCAAATCGAGGGGTAACGGGGCATTCATTGCTCTGCTGCTCACAAAAGGGCTTGTTTTTAATGCGTATTTGAGCTATTCAATGCTGTAGCACTTTTGACCTTCTTACCTCACTAGCCACAAATCAGAGGACATTGGGAACACGATGTATCGACGTCCCTTCATCGAAGGAAGGGCACTGCGGTGGCGATGGCAATGAGAGGCAGCGGAGCACACTAATAAGACTTTATTGATTTGCTCATCACAAGCAGCAATTTTACAGTTAGGCAGTACAGCCATTTAGGAGGAACAGAAGCCAGCTAGGAAAAAAGATTTTATCAAGGACTGAATCTGGTAAAAGCCAAAATATTTTACTCCTTTGTAGAAAACTACCTAAGTTACAGATGACAAATGCTTTTTAAGAACATGGTATATTCACGCTCTTTGCCGTGACTGTATACTATTCATATATAGATGAATTAAATAGAAATTGTTTCTCGGTTGCTCCTCAAAATCCTAGTATCTCCTTATTTCTGCGGCAACTACTGCCATTCACTTTGCAAAAATCCAGTACTTTTCTGCTTGTTGTAGCTGTTCACATGAAACCAAACTGCAACTTGTATTATTTAGGTAAAGGGACAGTAATCCAGACAGAGACATTTAATTATTAACAGTGTTTCATACTCAATCGGGGAGACTTGACTTGTTCCTTCTAACCTAATGATGAATTATTTCTATCCACCTGCAAGCAATTTATTAAGATTTCCAAAGCTTACTACAATGTATTATGCAGTTCAAATGGCAATTATGTAGGAAAACCGAAGCTGAGTTAGCTGGGCTACTTTGGTTACCAGGCCAATGTGTTTCTATTAACTTGTCTTTGATGTAAGAACCACTGCCTCGTATTTACCATGACTTGATCTATTCCTACGCATTTGTCGTTTCTGCAGCAGAACCTTACGATCGTGTCCTCCACTAGTTGTACTTCCAGTAAGAGTTAATACATGACCAGTAACAGCATGTAACTTTAGGAAAAGAGTAAGAGAAAGTAGATCTTGCTTACGGCTGGTTAAATTATGCAAACATTTTGCAACATAGCCGCGTCTCAAGAACAGCATGTCCAACGGGATGTCTGGCCAAAGATACGGGCTCCACCTCATCCTACTGTTCTCCAAAACAGTTTCTTCTAGAAATACTTTCAAGATTCACCTGTCTGCCAGGCAGGAAAGCCAAATAATTGCTTTCACAGAGTTAGGTGTAGCATTTCTGTGGTGGTTAGAAAGGTCGATAGGAAGAAGAGAGCACTCTCCTCTTTCTGAGGGCTTGATGAGGCCACCATTCAGGAATGTATTTGAGCACACGCTTACTTTTAAGTACATACTCAGTTACCAATTCAGTCAAGAGGAAGCAAAGGGTGCAGACACATCAAACATGGGTAATATTTCCTTCCCAGGCTCAGCCGACCTGGCAAAGGTAGGATTGGACCTTTTCATGCTTTTTTGCTACCCTGATATCAAATGTTTTTTTCAGGCAATTGTGTTTAACAATTTTGTAAGGTGAAGAGCTAGAATGTAAATTAGCAAATTTCTGTAATGTGCCATTGCTATTGTAATTGCAGATATCGTAATATTTCAGATACCATCAGTATTATTAAGACACATACAACGTATGCCGGTAGCATGGAGGGGTGTAAGCCCTGTATCACCCCAGAACACGGGAGGACAATCCTGCCCTCGAGGAGTTTTAAATCCAACGGTTCTCATGTTTCACAAGTGTTTTAAGTCAATGTCAGCGCAGGTTGTCATGAAAAGACAAACCCTGTGATCCTAGCCCCCCTCTAGGGCTCTGAGAAGCGATGGTGCAGCTCATGCAGTGAGCCAGAGAAGGGCTCTACACCCAGCTGAAACCCAGCCCAGCAAGCGGAGACAATTCTTCAGTGTGCTGACACTGCCGCCAGAGCTAGCACAAACATCTCACCGGGGACCAGACAACCTTTTCCAAAGGCAGCCCACGCATGTAGATTGGCTTACCCCAACTACGAAACTACAGACCTGCGGACTGACACTGGACGGCCAAGTTTTTCCTCAGACAACATCACGTAGCTTCCCGCTACCGAAACCCCCTCAACATTTCGCAGCATGTTTGAAATGCATTACCAAATTAAAAACGATCTTTGGCATATAAAGCAGAAATTGAGAAATTGTTATTGCAAACATGCCAAGCGTTGTTAATATACCTTCTAATTCTTTCAAAGTTTATTGGATTTTGAATTTACTGTAACGTTAAAGCACAGACTTACTGGCACAGGATGGGTAATGACCTTAAGCAGAAAAGCAAGTCAACGTAGGTTAGGGGCTTCTGACAAGAAACATTTATTTAGGTGCTGCAGGATTTATGACCTTCCCACCGATGGATTCAAATTACGTGATTGGTAATTTAAAAAAAATTAGAAAAATCATTAAACCAAGACATTTGCTTCAAAGATTGTACTTTTGTCTTCACTGTCATTTGATGTGACATTCCCTGGCAGATAATTAAAATCAAAGGGATTTATACCAGATACTCAAGGTTCAGAATTTCTCCTGTACTAAGTCCTAGGAATGGGAATAAACCTAAGAATAAAAATCAGGGCCATAAATTTGCAAAACTACAAACTTTTGGTTACAGTTATTTGAAGGAGAGGTTTGCTTTTATAAAAATCCATTTAATTCAAATCTAGATGCAAATCATTAATGTTGAAGTTTTTCAAAGTTTGAGTTTTCTTCAGACACAGGTTTTGATCACTGTCTTTGATCAGCCTGTAATTTACATACTGGAAGATGACATTTTTCAAGACAGCCTGACCACCGATTAACCATCATAAATGGATTTTACCTACAAGTCAATACCTTACTTGCAATTTCGAAAAAAATAGTGCAATTACAGCGAGCAGTAAAAACTGAATTTTAAACTATTAAGATTTCTCTAACCTGATAGAGAGAAAAACAGTATAATTTCTCCCTCGTGGAGGACAGAGCATTAGTTATCACAATGACTGCCACTGCCTCTCTGTCTCCTGTTCTGAAGAACGTAAGAGCTACGGCTTTCCATCCAGCAAGTGATGGACTTCAGGAGAACCCCAGCCCTTCTAAAAAAGTTGTGATTTACCAAAACAACAGAAAACTGTCTCGTTCAGGGAAGAAAAAGGCTTAATACCCAAGTCAGCACCTCAAACCCATGGCAGCCCATCACTTCAAATAGATTACTAAGCATCAAGGACTAGTCAGCAAGGCAGACCTGGTGGAGCTGCCAGTTCTCGCCTTGTCAACATCCAGTACGCGGATACTCGAGGATTCCAGATAAGCCGTGGGGAACATCAAGATAAGAAAACGGCTGTTTTCCCCCCTAGGAAACCTGCTGTCATTTTGACCACAAAAAGAAAAGATTCTCCATGGACACAGCAATATAAACCTTAAACCAGTTAGCAAATTGAAAACTTAAAAAACAGATCTGAATATTTACATTTGGATATATACACCCAGTGTATATGTATCTTGGAACAGATTTGTAAATGTTTCCACTGTGTACTGCTTGTAAAATTGCAGAGTTTGGAAAGGTGCCCTGAATGCGACGTCATTGCATTCACTGCCAGAGTAAGGAGGGGGCTAATAAAATAAGCATTAGCAGGAGAACACAATGTGAGAAGCAAATTTTCAGAAGGGAGGCCTTCTTCAGGTTTATGCTTTTCAGTATCATCCTCAAAAGGAAACGAGTGGAGAAGATAAGGGAAAAGGAAAGGCAGGTGGCTCGCCAAATGATGTATTCAGCCTGATGACAACTTTTCACAAAAAAGACATCACAACTAGAGATGTAAGTGTTGGAAGCCCAGCTGATATTTCATTGAACATCTGCTGCGAGAGAAGATGCTTCCAGCACAATTAAGATGAATTTTTAAAAGTTCATTCTTAGTTAAACAGACATAAACCACAACAGGTCTAAAACTTCAAATTTTTCTCAAGTTACAGACTAAGGCTCATTCTGTGTTTTGATTTTTGTTGCATTTATTCTCATAACTCTTTTGAAAATGTGCTGTAGATGTGGGCAGCCAGGCAGATGCAGGAGCAGGCACTGAAGTTACTTCCATTCTAGAGAGGATTATGGTTGGGAAGAGGCCATCAGCATCCCTTTAGCCCCTCTATAACCCAACTTGGCATTCTTTTATCCTAAAAACATTACAAACCACAGTTCCCCAGCTGTTACGCTCACACATCATGCGTGGAGCACGGCAAAAGTGCTCTGCTTGTGTTGGGTGGAAGCTGTAGCAGCCCCTGACTCTTACACCTGGGCAGTGAGGATAAAAACAGGCGTTAAGAGTTGACCAGCAGTAGCTTATTCCTGTAAACAAGAGGAATTCCCAGCTCCAAGGTTCCCTCGCTGTTTTCCACAGTGGCTGCCAAACCTCGGGAATGGCTGGACTGACAGTTCCAACACTGGGCAGAGAAATGAAATAAAGCCCCTTGGAGATAAGGAGATCAAAGCTGGTAACACAGCAAATGTTGGAGGAGCCAATGGGTGAGGCTGGGATCCCAGTTTGTGAGAGAAGGGTGATTTTTTTTTTTTTTCTCTTTTTTTCCCCTATAACGAACCTCCTCCTCCACACCTCACAAAAACATCCCTCCAACGCTATTCCATGGCCTCCCTTCCTCTTCTCGCGGCTGGAAAGCAGCTCCGACAGAGCAAGGGGGTCAGGAGAGCAGCGGCGAGGAGGGACCAGGCACCCTGGCAGTGCAAGGAGCCCAGGGCTGCTGCCGAGAGACCCCAGAGCCATCACGAGACCCAGGGACCTCACAAAGTCTGGCCTCAAGATGGAAAAGAAAGTTGCACTGCCCACTTTTGGGAGGCTGTGCCCAGGACGTGGGAAGAAAGAAAAGAAGGAAAAAGGGATAAAAAGAGGCATCCTTCTGCACACGGGGGATGTCCAGGAGCAAAGCAGAAGCTGCTGACATCATCAACAGCAGTAACTGAAGAAGTCACGTACAGGAGCACCTCTACTAACTAATATTTTACTGACTGCATATTTTTTTTTAATGCCACGGAGAAAAAGCAGAGGGTGGGTTCATCAGGACAGTAAAGCCACATTTTCCATTCATCCCTAATGTGTTAAAAGACATTTTTGTCCCCAGTTCAGCTACATAAGCAAATTATGACACAGCGTATGGAAGACCGCACAGTTGTTTATGAAAAGGATACTTAATTCAAATGGATGACAGATAGAAAAAAGAGTTTAAAGCTTCCAAGTTGTTTATGATAAATAAATATATGCCTGTACAAGTTCACTTCATGATAAAAAAAAATATTGGACGAGAGTCAGCAGAGTTGCACAAGGAAGCAAACATCATCCCACACGTATAGAGGCCTATCAGAAGGTTTTCCTTAGCTTCTTCACACCCACTCACATGCATTTCACTTTGTTTTCTTTTTAAACCAAGTAGAAAACAGCTTCAGAGATAGTATTAATCTTCGCTCAGCTAATTCAAGATCTTTAGATGACCCCTGTACATACTTGTAGTTAAAACTAACGCATCAACTCCACTGTAGAAACATTAAACGAAGTACTTTTACGGAGAATTATACACCAAAATAAAAACAGAGGAAACCTATTGAAAAAACCACTATGAAACAGATAAGTTTCACTGTGTCCACAGTACAATAGGATCCCACGTACAACACCTACCCAGAAATGGGACATTAAAGGCTATTTCACACTGACCATTTGCAAGACCTTTGTAAAGCATCTGAAAGTCACTGAGAGCTGACAACGGAAATATAGAAGAATAATAATGCTTCACGCCCTGGCATCACGGCAGTTTGCACGTTGGTCGGTACTGCCCTTCACTGTCCTGCAAAATATCAGACTTAAAAGGTGACAAGTCCAGGAACTTCACCTTTTAAGTCTTTATTCTCCCTTCACTTGGGCCAGCACACCTCTGCCGTGGTGCCACACTGTCACCCAACGAGCAGAACTCGCTCCTCTCGGTCCCTTGCTCCTGCCCTGTGTTGTCCCTCCCATGGCACCGGCAGACGCAGAGCCAGGCTGCAAGCTGGAGCAGCTAACTCGTCGGAGAGAAAGCCAAAATACAAAAACCCAGCAATTTCCCTAGGATCAGTGTTACCTTGCGTCGGTTCCTCAGCCCATGGCAGAGCCCAGCTGCGCGTACCCTCGCCCTGGCACAGTGGAGGAGGCAACGGTGGAGGAATGCGAACGAGCTGCCAGGGGAAGGTGGGACTGTTTCTCTTGGCAAGAATGCCAACTTAATGCCAGTCAAAAGCAACTATTATTTAGGGGCATAATAACTGCAAGTTGAAGTATTTTTTTTTTTTAAGTGTATGTTTGGTTTTCTACTTTTATTTTAGCCAAAAGAATAAAAAAAGTCAGCATTTAATGAAAAATAATCCATTGGAGTCCTTCCCTTGCGTTACTGTAAAATCAGATGTGCTCTTTCAGCCGTCACCATCAATCTGTGTCCCATACAACTTCCTCAGTAGGACGCCTTGAGGATGAACAGCTAATCTTCCCAGCTACTTCTTAAATTGCAGGCGTTACTTCCAATACCGAAAGGGACCCTTCGTCCCATATGAAGCAGGAAAGCAGCATCCCGGAGCTGTTAACGGTAACTGTTCAAAAGGAGTCATCTGGCATCGGAGCAGTGGCAGAAACTGATCCCAGCCTTATCCTGGATGGGACTACAAAACAGATTAAGAAGGTTCTTGATATTCTTTCTCTCATCCACATTTTATTCTGGGCGTTACCACGCTATAGCATTGCAATCACTGGTAGCTACCTATCCCCTAGCTGAAGCACGTGCATTTTATAAGTGAAGAAATTCATGTCTTTCACAGGCAAAAAAATTCGTCTGATTTTCCTCAGGGACATAATACATTAAAGTCATTTTTAAAGCTATATATCAATTTGAATAAGGGTTTACTCAGCTTCCTGACACTAATCTCTCCTACGCAGACGTGTATGCGAGAGCCGTTCCCCGCAGCAATAGAGACACTGTGACCTAAACTTGTCACGATCCAGGAAGATGCCCACAGAAACAGGCGCGTCTGCCGAACTGCCACAGCAACGAACATAAACCTCGGGCTGCAACAGCAAAGACGCGTATGTCGTTTCCTCAGATGGACGTAGGCTTTCTGAGATGGCAGTGACAGGGAGGTGAAGTCATCAACTAGTCTCAGTCGCAGTCAAGGAGGACATTAGTGGCTTCAAAAAATCCCAGATCCCAGTGGACATCAACAAGAACAGGACCCACCAAACTTCTTCCCCTTCTAATTCCTTTTCTCACCAAAGTTTTCCAAGGATGCACATTCTCAGAAGTCACAAGTTACTTGTACAGAATGTTATTTCTCATGAAAGAGGCAAATGCTCACCTCTTGCAGCGAACCCTGGCAGAAAGGCAACGGGGAGGCCAAAAAACGGAAAAATACAGAAGCAATACAGAAATTCAGGAAGAAAGGACTAAATTCTTCAGGAAATTCTGTGACTCCACAATTGCTGCTACCTGTGAAGCAAACATGTTTGCTGTCCGAGTGCTCTCCACTGTTTTTGTGATCCCAGTGCCTCACCCAAAACATTTTGCGGCTAATGGGAATCTGGAAAATCATGCCCTATGTATCCACAATATATAGATATGGCACAGCATGTGGAGGGCTCAGATAACTGCAGCAACTCTAGTGTTTACGTTTTGTTTTGCTTTTAAAAATGTTTTCAGTCTTCCATTAGATAATTACAGGTTTCATATTCTCATTTTCAAGGTTTATTTTCAAAACACTTCTGTCACTAAAGCAATTTCTTCCTAAGTTATCTACTTGCCAAAAGCAATTTAGGGACTTTCACATGACAGAAGCGAAGCATACAAAGTATTCTCTTCTTGCATATAAAATAGTGGTATTGAACTACTCTTTCTCTCGATATTATAAAAATGAACATGTAAATCAACCTGCCATTTTAGAACCAGTGTGAAAATGCCTCAGTACTATCGTGACATTCACCTAACGTAAGCTCAGGGGAAATAAGAGACTTTGCACGTTCAGTACAAGGGAAATATGGGCTTCCCCATACATGAAAACATGCATAATGTTGACAAAAGTAGACAACAAGATGCAGAGCTATTAAAAACAATGCTGAGATTAAAAAAAGTAACCTATCAGAGGCACAGGACAAATGCTGCAATTTTATTCTTCTCCTCATGATGTTTAAGGAGCAACACTGAGATACTCGGTTAGGTTTTTTCTCCCTCTCATCCTTTACCACAGAAATATCAGAAATTACAAGCCTAGCCTACCTACGTTTTCCCTAGAAACCTTCTTAACAGAAACCTTTCCTAAAAAGCCGTGAGGGAAGCTATCAAATCCAAACTGAACTGCCTCCATACTCATCCAACCTCTAGCGAAGTGTTTTTCAGCTCCTAATACTAAATAGGAGAAAATCCCACAATTAAAATAGCTATCAAAATAAATTCCCTCAGATAATGTGATTGCCATCATTTTTTAGAACAGATTTGGAACTGACTTGTATCTGAGCTGTATCCCATTTGGTTTAGGTCACAATCAATCTGATCAGGTAATCAATATTAAAATGGCATCATTAAAAGAAAAATCAGTAGTTTCATACTCAATATGATGCTCGCCTGCATAACTCAAGCACGTTGTGTGAAACAACACCGCTTTTGACAATACTGAGACTGCTCCATTAATCTCTTCTTTTTTAACAGAAGATGAATGCTGCTTTAGGATTCAGATATTAGAAAATGCAGGACTACTTAAAACCCATCTTGAGATAACGATAAGGCTTAACATTTCTTAAGAGGACAGAGAGGATAACTGAAGATGTTCCATGTCAACAACTGGTTTTAAAAATGAAAAACAGGGTATTTCAAAAATGTGCACCTAAAGCACAAAGGCATGTTTAGGTTGATCAGTTGTACCTAATCCATGACAGGAAGAAATTCTTGACTGTGAGGGTGGTGAGACATTGGCCCAGGTTGCCCAGGGAAGTTGTGGCTGCCCCATCCCTGGAGGTGTTCAAGGCCAGGTTGGACGGGGCTTTGAGCAACCTGGTCTAGTGGGAGGTGTCCCTGCCCATGGCAGGAGGGTTGGAACTAGATGATCTTTAAGGTCCCTTCCAACAC
Source organism: Burhinus bistriatus (assembly GCA_013397275.1). NCBI lineage: Eukaryota > Metazoa > Chordata > Aves > Charadriiformes > Burhinidae > Burhinus > Burhinus bistriatus. The sequence goes on from VYXH01008177.1 coordinate 193,680, forward strand.
GTAACCATTCTATGATTCTATGACATACCAAATACAGACCCATTGGGGTTTTGTGTGTACATAGTATGTGTACATACATGTTGAGCGTTATCATGCTGACATCTGCTCCATCAGGGAAACACAAAAACTGCCAGCTCATGGCTTTGATGGTGGACTCAGAACAAGGGGTTACATATGAATGCCCAAGAGCCCACCTCAAGAAGATTAGGTTAGACAAGTTCAACAGACATCAGCTACCAGCTCTAATCTGGATGAACAGAATAGCTCTACCCGGGAACCATTAGATTTGAAGAATTGCACTTCCTTCCCCCCGCCTTTTGCATTTCTAAACTGGAAAGCAACTCTCCTAGCAAGTTTGATACGCACGCCAGTTTGGCTGTTGGGTGGGATGAAGAAGAGTATCTGATGGACAATTGTGAAGCCATCTCCTCCTCCACATGCACGTCTGAAGGAAAGGTTATTTCTGGGAGGATGAGGCAGGGTGAGCCGACAGGCACCGGTGGCAGCAGCAGGGGAGTTACGGCAGCTGCTCAGAAGACCTCAGAAGAGGACAGAGAACCTCCTCTCCCAAGCACTAATCTTGCCCCTTTGCTAAATAAGGGTGGTGAGGACCGAAGACCACAGGCGCAGGCAATGCTGCTGCCCCAGCCCAGCCTGCTACCGTTCCCCTGAAATCAAAGGTAATGACTGCGACAGCAGCAGGGGACCCGCTCTTCAACAAACATCTCCAGCCGAGCGGAAAGGGTGCACCACGTTTTCTGTATTTTTAGGTGATATTTGTTTCTTTTTATGAAACGATTTATTTAAAGCTGTTCTTCAGCCTAAACTTTTCCAGATACTACACTAAAGAAAAAATAAATAATTGCTGTTCTTTTTATAATGTACATCAGCCTTCTTTTTGCTATCTCGTTTTTAAAAAGCCATGGAACTATAAGTTTTTGAAGTGATGCACAACTAAGCACGCTGCTCTGAAAGAGCCTGTAATTAAGGGGACTGTAATCATTTTTCACTATCTGGCTCCTTTTCAAAGCGTACGTCATTCTTTTGTTCCTCCTGCAGTATATTCTCATGGCAGCAGCATCCATGCTGATCCTAGGCATTAATTACTGTTTAGGAGAATGGAAAGGAGGAGGGCAGACAGAATGGAGAGAGGAAAGAAAACACCACCACACAATTCCACAAAACCCCTCACTGCAGTTTTTGCAAAAGTAGCTTACAAATACCTACCCACGCAACGCGTATTAGAGGATTTATCTGTTCCTTCTAAGGACCTAGCCTTGTAACAAAGATCTTTGGTTCCTCAGTTTAAGGAACATATTGACATCCAAATCTATTTTCAGTTAACCAAAAAAAAGCAATGCTAAAAGAAAAAATATATATATTTATGGGAACTATTTGCCTGGGTTATTTTGGAAGTGCCTCAGAGAGGTCTAGTATTAATCTAAACTACCATTATTTCTACACAATAGAGAGTAATTAAAATTAGCCTGGGTATCAATGAGTTTCTAATGTAGCCTCTTCAGGTGCCAGTGACACCTTTTAGACACGTAATGACAAGGCGTCTAATGAATAGAATGAAGAGAGCCACTGATTCCTACCATGAACTTTTAACTATAAAATACACGCTAGAAATTTTCACCTGAAAATGTTGGTATCTGCAGAGGTGTCTTTTTTTAAAGGTATTAATAATTCAGTAATTATTAGTGCAGAACATTAATTACTCAATCATTCAGTAATTCCATTTCGAAAGACATCTGCAGTAACCAACGTTTCCTATTCTGTTTCACACTCAGAATCGCTATTTAACTTGTATTTAGCAATATTCTTTTTGAGGTGAAGGCTGGAATAAGGCATGGCATAAGATTTTTTTGAAGGACATAAAACTTTTATGTGTTTGGCACTTAAAAGAGTACAGAATGATTCGAGGCCCCACAGGGTGAGATTTATGCTATCGGTGTTTGCGTTTCATATTCAGCTTGTGTTCAGAGCTGTATCTGCCTGAGCCAGCTGAATTTCAAAGCTACGAGCCTTGGCTTACTAGCTCAGGTACAACAATATGCCAAATGCAGCTATATAGAAGTTTTAGGCTGGATCTATCTCATGCTTAAGCAGCTCAGAGCAGGTGCAAAACAAGCTAAAGGTTATCTCTGAAAAATCATTAAATACGTAACTAAATAAGTTATTTATAGAGATTGAGAGCAGACTTGATGGTGTTTTTCATTGGAAGACAACTGAAATTTTAGTGACCATACTAAAAGAGCAAGGTGGAGCACAGTTTTCTGAACCATACGAACACATACGTATAGATATTATATATATACACACATCTATATCTCCATTCTATGGTTCTGTAATTCAACTAGCAGTAGTGAGAGAGACCATTGGCACAAGAAGAAACCAGGAATCCGGAGCATCCAGGAAAACAATCTGAAGGAAATATCATCCAGAATTCTCTCCTGTCTCCAGCTGCTTTCCAAGGGATGCTATATTCCAGAATGTGGATTGAAAAAGAAACATAGATGTTGCATAGTGACTACATACATATACCTCAGAATTAGTTCTTGTGTGGAGTATCACACGTAGCATCCAAGCTCTCCGATACTATATGCACACACGTACATAAGCACATACGTGTGAGATCACGTGCAGCCTTTAGCTCAAGAGTTAAACAGCAGCTTTGTACTCTTTTACAGCCTTGCACGTTCCCGATCTGGAGTTTCACACCTCCTGGTGTTAAGCGTAAGGATGCACAAGCTCTTGGTATCTCTTGAACTCTGATGCCTCTTGGACTTGCCAGGCTCCGTCATTTTACCTTCAGTAACTTTAGTCATGCCTATGGATAACACCAGAGTAACAAAGCTTGCAAGGCAGATGACAAGAGTTTGTGAATTTATATCGCAAGGCAGCAGAAGGATTTTTTGCACTTCCTGATGGGTTTTTTTAATACATACATAGCTCTCAGTACTTTTCATCTGAAATTGATCCTAACACAACCTCACCATAGCATAAAGCAACACCTGGTTTACAAGCTGAAGTATTACTGTGAGGTGACGTCCATCAAGAAAAAAAAGTCGTATTTCCTAGGATCAACAGAACGGTTAATAAGAGCATAAATTGTAAAAACATTTAACTAAGCATGCTAATCTATCATGCTAATCTTGAAGCATTAAGTGTAAAACACAACACTTAACCAGGCCAAGAATGCCAAACATGCAAACTGATAATCCTTTAAACTGGTCTAGCTCTGCCAGATCTAGCTCTGCCAGTTTTCCATCAACGGTAAAACACTGATAGAAACTTAAATAATTATGGCATGAAGAAAATATCATATTATTTCTGTGCCAATAGATTATATATCAGCATAGGAATAGATTTAAGGGATAAAAATTTCTGATGGAAAGATACTCAAATTCAAAACAATTCATATCTGCTCTAGACTTCTAAATCACTTCCATCTGGTAAATACCATCACCAGCAGTAAAAAGATACCGTAAGGCTTTGTTCAGAGACAACGAAACCTGCTATTGTGTGAGAACGCATGATATAGTTAATCCAAGAATCTGGACTTCAGAAAACAAAGAAAAAGCCAACATTTACCTTCAGGAGGTGCAAAATCCTAGAGAAGATATGGTGTAGCACGATACTGTGAAGCAAATTGATTTTTTTAAATGGGATTTGCTTCCGAGTCTTCCTCTATAAAGGACGCAACGTATCATCTCGCTTGTATTTCTCTTCCTCCTTGATTCAGACAGAAATTCTCTTCTTACTGCAGGAAACTCTAGGCTAGGCTAGTCCATCTCAGCCACGGACAGCTTCCAGCACATTTCTGTCCATTTATTGCGTCCAGCCTCTCATTAAGTCTGGGTATGAATCACCATTTTAAGGAGGGCACAGAATGAACATCCTTTTAATGAGTATTTGCTGAAAATTCAGACCTTCTCTTAGACACAATGACACGCAGAAAAAAATAAAAAAAAAAATCCCGCACAAAACCACTGTTACTGGAATATCTCTGAAGTCATTGCTGTTGGGAAAAGTTTGCTATTCCCACTAAAAGTGGAATCACTGTCTTAGTCACCAACCTAGGGACAGACTGAAGGGGCCAGACGACGCAGACAATTGCATTCAGGTTAAAGGGCAATCTGAACCCATTTGCCTGTCAGGGTTTGGTCCTATGAGTCAAAATTTCATCTTCATTTCTTGCAATGCAAGTTATTAATATTGGAACAGATTATCACAAACCTGGTAATTACTCTTTTTCTCCATGCCTCCAAAAGAAGCCTCCAAGGGCAAAATGTGATGGATTTTCAGATTAAGGCTCGCAAGAAACAATAATGAAAGAAGGGCAAGACTGCTATACTGGGGGAACTAAAAGCAAGAAAGCTCTTTCTTTGGGGACTTTTTGGGGGCGGTGGGTGGTATAGAGGGAAAGGGAAGTTAGTAAGACTGCAAGAACTTACGTTAGGTACAAAGACAGTTACAAATAAGATTGCAGACTTCTGAAACACCACTAGGGTTTCCAGTTCTTTTGTGGATTCTGTCCCTCCGCATCCCTTTTTTCTCATCCTGGGTTTTTCTCATATGTGGTATATTAGAATTTAATATGCTGTCTCTTAACATTTTACGAATATACTCAATTAAAAAAAAAAAAAAAAAACATAAGCAGCAACAACATCATCTTAATAAACAGCAACAACATGATCTTCATGTGATTGCTTCCTTGGCGTAGTAAGTGGCAGTCCAAGAGATCTCCAGAAGGCTGAAGAACCTTTCCAGAAGCTACACACATAGAAAGGGCTAGGGCTCTTCGCAGGCACAAGCAGAGAACAGACTGAAGATGTGCTTAACAACTGGCCACTGCTCCTCTAGAGGAGTTTTATAGGTGCATTACAGATAAAAATAGATCATACACCACTTTGTTGCTCACCCAAGCACTTCATGTAAGGAGAGGAGCGCAACTTCCAGGGATTATTTCAAAGGACTCTGTGAGCTGAAGCTGCCCATAGAGCTCATCAGTGTAAGACCACAGGGACAGAGATAAAACCTTCACCAACAGAGCTGCCCTTTTATTTTGGAGAAACTGAATCAAAGGAATGTGTGTGCATTAGAAGTGGTTGCTGAATCAGAGCATCAGGAGGGTAATTGCTCCATAAGGAAAAGTCAACATGGTGAGTTAATAAAATGAGATCTACTACCAATCAATAGTTTGGAAATGATTCAAACTGTTGGGGTAGAAGTAATAAAAATGCCTCTTGCTCTTCTGATTAAATCGTGTTGCTGCTTTGGGTACGTGCAATCTTAATACAAAAAGGTATGAAAAAGAAAATGGAAGCTACCTTTTCTAACTCGGGCCATTATAACAGCAAACTGAACGATATGCCTTTTAGGTTTGTTTCATCATAATTTGATTTTTAAGAGGAAGGAACTAAGTGTTACTTATGGATAGAAACACTGCTATCACAACTGAATGTTTACTCTAAATGTATTTTGTACATGCCTCATGTTCTTGACAGACCTTGTTCTTCAACTACTACACTCAGGACTAGTGAGGCCCCACCTCAAATACTGTGTTCAGTTTTGGGCCCCTCACTACAAGAAAGACATTGAGGGGCTGCAGCGTGTCCAGAGAAGGGCAACGAAGCTGGTGAGGGGGCTGGAGCACAAGTCTTCTGAGGAGCAGCTGAAGGAACTGGGATTGTTCAGCCTGGAGAAAAGGAGGCTGAGGGAAGACCTTATTGCTCTCTACAGTTACCTGAAAGGAGGCTGTAGTGAGGTGGGGGTTGGTCTCTTCTCCCGAGTAACAGGTGACAGGATGAGAGGAAATGGCCTCAAGTTGCCCCAGGGGAGGTTGCGGATGGATATTAAGAAAATTTCTTCACAGAAAGGGTTGTCAAGCATTGGAACAGGCTGCCCAGGGAAGTGGTGGAATCGCCATCCCTGGAGGTATTTAAAAGACGGGTAGACGTGGGGATGAGGGACATGGGTTAGTGGTGATTTTGGCAGTGCTAGGTCAATGGTTGGATTCAGTGATCTTAAAGGTCTCTTCCAACCTGGGTGATTCGGTTCGATTCAATTCTAATATGTCATCTCTAACCCTCATCAGAAAACAAAACTTTTTTTTAATATTATCCTTAAATTATTTTCAGACAGTAAAATTAAACTTTACCTCAAAATCTTTAGAACACCCTGCATTTCATGGGTCATGAGAAGAAAGCTAAAGGAAATCAAACCAGCTTTGTAAATGGTTTGAGGACAACTTAAATTGTAAGGATCACACCTCAACTGTTATTTTATAAATTTAAGTGTTAGAAATATTCTTGATTTGCCTTTTTTTTTTTTTTAAATTTTGATTTGGGTTTGTGTTTCTTTGGTTTTTGTTTGTTTTTTCCAATATACACAGCTGCCAAGTTAAAGAGGAATATGGGAATTACATATGGCTGCCTTGGCAATCGGCTGCGACTACAGCTCATGGAGACGTGCCCAAACTGGCTTTAAACGGGCGCGACGGTGATCAGTAGCAGTAAGCTAGGTGTAGGGCACCATATTCACCCTGGAGCAGCAGAGATGCTGTGAGCCTTCTGCTGATGGTGCTCGTCTTGAATCAGCGGGAAAGCTGCAGAGCATCAGGTTAGGCTGGGGCATGCCTACGTGCATCTACGTGTCTGCAAGGAATGTCAAGTCTGTTTACATATTTACATTTAAATTCATAAAGTGATAGATAGTCACTGCTATGCTAATTGAAGTGAGTAATTCCATCTTTCTGATATTTCTTACATTTAAAGCAGCGATTGCAGAAGATTCTCTACAAAATCCCTTTACAAGTTATCACAAAACACACGATATATTGCTAGGCATCGGGAAGCTAAGCAATTCATACATTTTCATGCCTGATGAATAAACAAGAGGAAAATGCAGTAATGAATCAAAATGTGTAAATGACAATTATCTCAAAGGTCACTGTATTTATGGTGCTTATTATGTATTAATGAAATATGCTTAATGAACATCCTTCCAATTATGGCTGCGTGATGTCCCACAGCAAATGCAGCAATCACAAATGTGTGAATAGGATTAAGCCTCTCCATAACTTCCCAAATTAAGCATGTGTGTGAATATTATATCAGATCCAGGCCAGAGCATTTAACACTACATAAGTACACTCAAGTCAACATTACAAAATACTAAATGAGTCAACAGTATCTATGGGTCACAACTCAGAGCTGTTAACTTATCCTTTCTTAACTCATTAGTAAAATGTGACATTAATAAATGTCTCAATGCCTTTGCAAACAATAAATGACTCATGATGCTTGTTATTAATTATAGTTGAAGAATACTCTGAATGTGTATTTTTCTTTAAACTTACATCTGCAGAATTGATTTGAAACGTATGTGGCCCATTAAGCAAGACAAAGGAAGAAAACAGGAAAAAAAAAAGAGTTTTTTATCCCTTCTTCCCTTACTCCACCTGGAAGCCTGGTAAAGCCAACATATGCCTTCAAAGGTATTAATAATGCTGCTTTATCCCATATGGAATTATTGTCCTGAGAACAAATAAAAGCAAGTAAATCTGAACTACTCACAGAAATTTTAATGTGTGATAAACTTACAAAACATCCATCAGAGCCCACAGCACATCTTTTGAACCGACATCATTTAAGCTTATTGAAAAAAGCTCTCGGCAGGAATCGGATTTTTGTGCTTCGTAAGATACTCCCAGTTTGGGGGGTGTAGTTTGTTGGGTGGTTGGTTGGGGTGAGATTCCTGTTCAACTCATCCATGCGTACAAGGGAGGTTCATGATAAAACTACACAAGTGAAACAATGCACAGGTGTTGGCTTAATAGAAAAGGACCTAAAATTCAGATGAAGTTTCAGCTTCACACGAATCAGAAAGAGCTCCACGGGAAATCTCTCCCTCACTTGAGACCAGAGTTAAATAACTTAACTAATAAAAGACTCTTATTCACCTCGGCAATTGAATGACTTCATAAAATTTCACAGTGAAGAGAAATATATTAATAAAATTACCCTCATTTTAATAAAAAATAGTAGCTTCTTTAAAAAAAAAACCACTACACTTGCTAAAACATTTTTAAATTGGAGGTTATCTACTTAAAAGATCTGGTCTAATCCTGCAGAGCTTTCTTCCGCAAGACAAAATATTTTATACTGAAACTCAGAAAAAAAACCCCTACTTAATGAACATGAAATTTCTAAACACATACTTTTTAAAACAAAACAAAACAAAACAAAACAAAACAAAACAAAACACAAAACATTAGTCTCAGGTAATTAAAAAAATACACATACCCTTTATCACTAGGTTTATTACCTCTTTGAAAGAATACCTAATAAAACAAAATGCTTTGGTATAAACAAAATGACAGGGACTCGTTTGAATGCTGCAATGACGACTGCAAAAAATAAAACATTCACTGTCCAAACAACAATTCCTTTTTCCTTTGTGCACTTATGTTCTTGCTTCCCAAGCGCACGGCTGCGCACAGAGAGATTAATTTCTGGTATAAGAAGGTTCAGCACCAACGATGCTGAGCAACCCACTATAAATTAATCTAAGAAAATTGCACATATATTTTGTCAGGGATATCCATTTAGGAATCATAACTGAAGGAAACAGGCCAAACTCTGAGGGGACTAAATGGCAATTTAATTGTATATACAAGTCCTCTCATACCAAGGACATATAATTAGCTACTTTTAAGCTTGCACCTCACTGCTGTCGAAGAAAACCTGAAGTGTCCACTAATTTAAAATATATCTAAGGGAGTCTCTCAGCTAAAAGAAAGTGGAAGAAAATTACAACTGGAAAAATAGCCCACTGCATGTGTCACTCAGAGCTGTCAACATAAAAGCCACCAGTTTATAGTCCCTACTTGTTCAGATGTCCCCAGATTCATAAATTACATATTTGAAGTCACCTCTTACTGGGGCAAGACCCACGTATGTTTACATCACTCACCATTGCGCAGCGAGAGTTAGTTGGAAGGGGCAACAGGAGCTCTGCGTGACTTCACGCACCCATCAGGTCTACCGAGTTCATAGCAAACATCTTGCATCTGCTGGCCTCCATGTGTCAAGCCGGGCATATCGCACCCCACGCTGGGTATATGCCTTGCACTTTTTTTTTCTTCTTCGTCTTCTTCAGAGTAGAATAATATATAACAGTTATTTGGCTCTACCCATCAGCCCTTCCTCCCTACCACGAAGGACGCAAACCAAAGCAGAAGGCCACATACGATGAATGATAAACACCTTGCGATGCAGCTGCTGCCAAGGAGATGGCTATGTGTCGTAGTTTGGGCTGGATTGGCCCAATCTAGTGGAACCACAGATGCTCACTCTCTGCTGCTCCGCTTCAGAGGCAGGAGAGAGAGAGAAAAAGAGAGACTTATGAATTTAGAAGGAACTAAACTACATGGGTCTTCTCACTCTGAGAGCCAACTGTTTCTGCACAACATGCTGGTAATTTCAGCAGTTAGAAGAGGCCTAGCTAAAAAGTAAAGTTACTGAGCAAAATTGGTCCTGTTTTACCTCAAACCAGGACACCATGGCAAGTGCCCACGTCTCTCAGTGGTGAGCTGCACGCCAGAGCAACCCAAGAAATACAGAACCATCCCTGCGGCTCCTCTCGAGCTCCCCACCTAGCTGAGACAGCCTCAAAAGCTAAAAGACAGCGCAAGTTAAAAACGTGACAGATAAGGTTCCCTCAGCCTTGAACGTTGCTTATAGACAGACGTTTCTTGGTCTCTGTGTGTCACGGCCTTTTATCAATGACAGGTTCACGTAAAAAGTCAGGTAGCTTTACCAGCTAATTACACACCTCCTTATGCTTAAATTAGAGATATGCAAATACACTAGACCTGACTGCTGCTACACGAAGAGCAAGCAGACATTGCTATTTAAGCTACCAAGCACCGCAGAACATCTCCAGGTGGAATGTGCTGAAAACGTGCATCTGGTAGGTTATATGGATAACTGGAAAAAGATGGGATGTTTCTTAAATGAATTATTCTTTTCTCTTCCTCCCCTCCCTACATATTTTAAGCAGCACCCTGCTCCTACTTCCATTATGTGGCCAAGTTCATCACCGGAAAACAAGCTGCACATTTTATGAGCCCCTAATCCAGCGCTATCTCAAAAGGCAACCATACAAATCCGACGCTAGACCTGCCTGGGATATTATCAAACAGCAAACACCCCACAGCGCTTCCTCCTGCTCCTCGTGCTGCCTTTACACGCACGGCTCTGCCCTCCTCGCACACCCAGTGCTCCCATTAATGGTAAAAGCATTTGGTATTTGGTGTTGATTGATTAACTCTAATGGAAATACTTGTTCGTATCGTGGGAAGAACACATACCAAAGCTTTTAAAAAAAATTAGAGCAAGGTCTTCTCAGGACATTGTGATGGGAAACAGACTAAGAGACCTAGTTTGAAAACAAATACGCTGAGAGCAACCAGGAACTTTAACAACTTGTTTGCCCAGACTCTCTGGCTGGCATCTTTCTTGTTAAATTGTACCTGGGATTAATCACTGCTAAACATATTGTGAAATTAAGTAAGAGCTGTCAATTACAAGCGTTGAAAATACATACTGGAGGGTCACCATTTACATTTTTAATATTACAGTACATTCGCCTAAGTCCTCTATTACTTTTTTTGGTCTGGTAAGGAACTTGGGAAACGCAAGTTTTTCCACAATATAGCATCTAGTATTCAGCAGAAGAGCAGTTCCCCTCTCTGAAAGGATCCACTGTTACATATTGACCATGAAACATTAACACATAAGGCGCCTTGAATAAAGATCCAGCTAATGCCTTTGTGTTCAGATGTTATCCCTGCTTTCCAGGTGTTTTGGGAGCTGGTGGAAAGTTCATTCAGAGCATAAATCAGCTGATATTATTTCCTGTAGGTCTTCCCGTAGTGCAAAGAAGAACACCCTGACGCACCAGTATGCTCCATTTACAATAGGATTTTCTATTTATCCATGATTTCTTGCTGATTTTTTAATAGAAAGACTCAAGTTGCAAACGTCATCCATAATGCTGCTCTTTCACCCCACAGCTGTGATACGTACAGATTTTCTGATAACTGGGAAAACATTAGCCAATATCAGTGCGAGAAAGGCAAACTGGATCATTCAGTCATTTCACAGACCTTCTCACTGCCACAAAGATGTTACCTAAGGATGACTGGAAAATTCCGATTATCAAAGCTGCATGGATTTTTCAGCAAATAAATTATCCATTAAAAGAATTTGGGTTAAACCAACCCTACTAATGAGTTTGAATTGAATGTACTAAATAGCATAAATTAAAAAAATACATTTTTTCATGGGCAAATCTAGAAAACGAAAAGTGAGGCAGTGTCGGTTTTGGACTCCGCAGCAGCATCTTGGTTCAAACTCTCTGCTGGCTTCACCCCAAGCTGTTGTTCGAACCAAATCCTTGCGCAAGCCTGCTGAATGTTGCAATTGCTGCCTCTTATGCCAAGGTGACTCCTCTTCTGTTGACAGTATTTCATTTTGTGCAAAATTCCTACCCAGGCTTTGGGCAGAAGGTAGCGAGTGATTCGAGTGTCTGCTGGCTACGGCATTCACCTGGAGGCGAGGCGGTAAGTTCTCACACCAAGGAGCACCTATGAATTCTGTTTGTTTTACAAAGCTGTAGAAAAGAAGAGGTTGAGGTAACCCTACACTGAATATTGTATCCGAATGCTCTTGGACCACTCCAGTAAGAAATGTGGGTTCATACCTCATCACTTGAGGATGGGGATCCAAACCAGGTTCTCTCACGTGTTGGGAAAGCATCTTAACCACTAGAGTAGTGACTGGCAGTCTCCTGTTCCACCTCACTGGTTCTTATGAAAAATGGTGGTTGTACCATCATTTGTTTAGATTTCCGAGGTGGAATTAAGACAATGTATTGAACCAAGTGAAAGCTGAATCCTGTTTTCTCTTCTCTTTGCTCACTGCCCTCCCCCACTCGACAAAGCAGATTTAGAAGACTTTGCTTCACCTGATACCTCGTGGTACAAATAATGTCAGCTTTCCTTTGAAGAAGCGTCATTTGGTTTTGATGCTCTAGGTAAGAGACACATGCTAGTGCAAAACAGCGATAAAGTTGGTGAGCCTCCATTAGTTACAGGCACTGGCACAGTGAGAGTTTTAGAGTGGGATTAATGGTAAAGTTAAAAGAAAAAGAAATATCCAGATCCCCCATAGTTTTGCTAATTAATTTGATTCTTACCATCATACAATCTATGAGTCTATCCTTTAGCTTGGCATATTTCCTGATGTGAAAATGCGAGTGACCACTGTGAGTTGTAGGATGCATTTGGGACATAGATTTATAAGTTTAACAGGTCCCTTCAGTAACATTTTAGGGTCAAATATCAGATAGAGAGATTTCTTTGTGGTGTGAAATACAAACTAGTCTCCATGACAAAGCACCTGAGTATCAGTAAGAAAAGGTAAAAACATAAGCCAGGCTTTTAGTCATCCGACAGAAGAAATCCTGCTGATATTTGAAGGTTAGTCAAGTTGAACAAGAGGCAGATCTTCAGATGCAGCTTACGCAGTAGCATTTCAAAATAGTCTTTGACTTCTCCCCGCGCCAAGGTGTGGGTGGCGATCCGGTGCTCAACGCCATGAGAAGTTCTACAATATCCCAAATTCTTGCTGCAGGTGGAAGCTCATTCAGTGGTTAGTTCAAATTTGTTTAAAATGGATCTGTCCTACTTAAAAGAGAGAAAACTCTTAATATAGCAGCGTAACTAGCTAGGAGAGCTTTTATCTCCATTTTCTGCTCCGACGTGTCTGCCATCTCCCTGCAGCACACTCAGACTGATTCACTACGGGATGAAACCTGCTCATGCAGACCCTTAAATAGACGTTTCACCCTCTTCGGTGACGATCTCCATGACTGCGGCACTGGATCTTGTTGATCAAGAGGTCACAGTAGTTTCAAGTCTTCAAAAAAACCAAAGTCAAGTAGTGTCTGAAAGGCCTCACGTTATTTTACTTCCAGCCACATCAGTGCTAAACCTTCATTTTCTGACCCGGTTAGGAACATCCCTGGATTCATACCATAGGTATTGAGCCAAATGCTAAACAGAATGAGGACTTTCTATGCATTTTGAGGTTTAAAAGCCGTTTGTGTCAGTCTAGGGTTTAACAGGGACAACCACAACCAGTCTAGAGTCTGGAAGGTGTGCGATACTTTAATATCTGAATTTTGAAGGGATTCGTAGTCCCGTGGAGGCTGATCCCCAAGCACCCTGGTGTCAGGGCAGAACACTAGGCCAGGTTACCTACAATTCATCATGAATTTCTGGGGTGTGCTATATAAAGCCAGCCTACCTTTCTGGCCACCCCCAACCCTATGGAAACAAAAGGAAATGTAGGGCTAGCACAGAAGTTACAGCACACATTCCTTCTTTATGTAGATGAAAAAGAGGGAAAAAATGAGGAAGCGACATGTTAGGCAAGGAAAGCAAGAGGTAGGGCAGTTTCCATAGCTGATGAATAATGATAGTTGGTTTAGAACAACAAATTGAATATACTAAAGAAAATGAGAGATCTTGAAGGCAGTACTCTCAACGGGGAGTTCACCTGTACTTCTTTTCACTTGGCGAACTGGACAAAATCATGTCTTTGCTTCTTTCACACGTAAGAGTTGGGACTCTTACTACCATTTGCTTTAGTTGTGTCAATCAACACACAGTGTCCCAACACAAACTTACGATTTTAAGCCTTATAGAATCTTTAAAATTATTTAAATTATTAAAAAGTAATAATTAAAGGTAATTTGAAAACTGAGCCCCACTGCGGTTTCTTGCCATTGAGTATCACACATTTTCTTTAAAGATCCATAATACCTACAGGCTCGATCAAAGAAGAGTCTGGCATACCTGTTTCAGGATTGAAAATAAAAGCTTTGAGTTCCCAAAGCAGTTACGTGCTACTGAAGCCCTAAGAGGCAGCAAGAGACAAGGAAGTGTTCATTTTCCTTAGTGGCACTTGCACGAGAAAGAGATAAATACGAAAAACAGATTTGACCCTAACTTACATGCAGAGATTTTTGTGAACCGAACATGACGGTACAGACTGAAGAACCTCTTACTCCTAACACTCGTTAGTCATAGCAATTGCCAATTACAGCAGTTTAATTTTCCAAGTAATAATCCTTCAAAGCCATAATCCTATTGCAATCAAAACCATGCAAAGACAATGTTATGGCTTGTATTTCTAATGTATGAATACATTTAATTTACTGGAATGGAAAAAAAAAAAAAAAGAAACAGAAAAGCACCAAATGCTAGTGAGCCTAAAGGCAAAGAAGTGATACCTAGACACTTTCACTGAAGGGTTATTTTTAGGTAACGATCATGATTTCATTAAGTCAAGCCAGGTAATACACGCTATTATATTTAGAAGAATAGAAGTCAAAATTAGTAAGTGAAACCTATTGTTAAACATCCAATAGAAAAAGCACAAAATGGATATGAGAATGCTGCGATTGAAGATAAAGGTGAGCTTTATGTCTTCCTTTTGAATAGTAGGAGCATGGCATCAGTCAAAGGCATGAATCGAGGGGAAGAAACGAAAAACAAAGAGCAACGGAGTTCTTTGCGCTACGGCAATAGGTCAAGGGTGAACCCTGAAAACAGGGGAACTGCAGTGACGTTGTACCAGCTCCTTAGTTAGATCAATGATGTAACATTTCCAAAGTTAACATCAAGTTACAAATTAAGGTAGTAATAAAATGGAAGTTGCAGTTTAAATTGGATACAGTTGATACCATCACGGAGAAGGAGTATGTCACTCCAGCACCAACGCAACCACGTTTTGCTGAATAACAAAAATTCTCATGGACGTTAATATACATTAGAGATCTAATTTTTCATTTTTCTCAAAAGTAACTTTATCTGCAGCCAGATTATTTCAAATGACCTTCAAATACAACCACAATCAAATTAACTTCTGTCAGATTCACAACTCCGCTCCTGTGATCTCACTTGGACTCACTCCTTTTAGTTTGGAAACTCATTTTTCTCAGGCAGCGCCTCTTATCAACGATGATATATCTTGCAGCTCCAAGGAAGTTACCAGCCAAATTCAGAAAAGGATTTGCCCCATCTATTTTTCAATTGGTCTCGGACATTTGTTTGGCTAGAAACACAGGGGGTGGAAAAAAAGAAATATAAAGATTGGCTGAATGACCACAAGACTGATTTAAAACACAAAAAAGGTTGGATTTCTAATTCAACAATTTTAAAACTTATATCACCTTGGAGTCTACATTCACTTCAAGGCAATTCTTCTCAAGAACTTGCTTCTGTCCTAAGGAAGTCCGTAGCATTTTTAATATTTAAAATTTAAAATTTTTAATATAGCATACCTAAGAAATGATATGGGTAACAGAAATGACTAAAATGCCTTTACTACAATTTAATACTAAAAAGTCATATAGCTAATGCATTTCAATGTTAACTTAAGCCCTAACAAAGTGGGGTTTTTGGAAGAGATTAAAGAAGTGCTTATATACTTTTTTTCTCTTTACATAGTAGTTTGACATATGACATGCATTTCTTTTACATCAGTACCTGCTCTGCTACTACTTAATGTACTGACTTGGTATAAAATCTAGGGAAACTGATGGCGTTTTCTAGAAAAAGCTTTCAAGACTTGGAGAACTGCTCCTTCCAGTGATGTGCAGGGACGCCTATGTAATTCCCTCCTCCACATCCCTATTAAATTTTGAGGGATTATAAATTCAGGAAACCTCAGTAAGAAAGGAGAACAAATGCTCCAAGGGAATCTTGATACACCCACTCCCACCCCTCTCCCCCCCAAAAAAAGGGCATATGGGGAAACAATGGAACAGCATACAAAAACTGTCAAAATAATTGAACTGAAGAGACCAAACCAGAATACACTCATAACAAATAGCACACAAAGAGGCACGTATAGGATCACGTGCTTCTAAGAGTTTGAACAACATGTACTGTGGTTTCCATGCTCCCGCTGTGAATAGTGGAGATTTTCGGTCCCCACCTGTTTACACGGATTTTTTTTTTTTTTTTTAGGCAAAATATCAGAATCTCTAAATACAGCAGTCAAAGTCCACGCTACAGCCTCCACCCATGCCCTGCAACCTTCTCCCGCCAGGTACTTTGATAAGAGGCACTGTCACTCCAAATCAACTGCGGGGGGGGAAAATATATCTTAAAAAAACCAGCAAAGAGCACGCAGTTGAACGCACAGCTAGGCAAACTGGGAAAATTGGTTATTCTGCCTTTTGACTCCTTGAATATATTTTACATCCATAAAATAGAGCAGGTTTTCTGGGTTTGGGTGGGAGTGGGTGGTTTGTTTTTTTTTTTTTTT
>VYXH01008177.1:210131-237580 GCA_013397275.1 Burhinus bistriatus
CTTTCAACAGCACCACCCTGCTGACGTGGGAGCTGTTTTATTTGAAGCAGGCGAAAAAAGCCGAGGATTGCTGTAGCGCTGCCTCTCACCTCCCACACAGCCCGTACCTACTGTACCACAACGCGCGTTCCAGCTCCCAGCAGCAACGCCAGGAAACTATTTACCCAAGGAAATAACTGTGATAAGAGGATAAAAATAGCCTGAAATGATGGAAAGCATTTCGTTGATAGATATGTTGAAAAGAAAGGAAATGAAGCTGTTAAAAAGATAGAACATGGAGCAAGGCACAGAAGGGGGGAACTGTTCCTTTCGTTGCAGCAGGAGATCTGGCAGAGGCGATGCATTTTTTTCCCCTGCTGCACTCACACTCCGCAGTTTACACCGACGGCTGGTCCAGCTCCAAAGCAAGCCATCTCCCCTTGACAGAAGGCCTATTGCTAAGACTTTGCCTTACATAGCTCTCCCATTCACTTCTTTCCCAGAACCAGTAGGTCAAAATAAACTACACGTACCTTGGAGATGCACAATAAAACCCATGTACGTGCTCCGGTGTCTAGGGCAGCCGGAGTGCTGCATTAGGGAATCTAATGTATTTCAAATAAAACATACTCGTGGCTCCGATAGCTTACGGAGAAGAACATTAATACCCTTCTAGGCTATTTTTGTTGGCATTCAGGCCCTCTGTGCAGGGGGAAAAAATAAGAAAAGAAAAAAAAAAAAGGCCCAGCAGTAGAGGGGGAGAGAGAAACAGGTGCTTACTGAAATTAAATTAAATTATCTGCAATTAAATCACTTATTTTGCTGATTAAATAATATCCATGCCCATATTAGGCAACCAAACCAGATTATTTTTGCCTCTCCTTTTTTGAGTATTGACTTTCTAAAAGTAAAAAGGAAAATGGTGAATTCATTACCTTCCATGGGCAACAGCAAGATCCATTTACTGCTGTAGAAGAGAAATGGCGAGGTGCCTTCGTATTGCAAGAGAAAATTAAGCGCATAAAATATACCAAAGACTCCTAAGCAGACACACGCAAGAGAATAAGTAATACTATAAGGTTTGCTTCCTCCTATTATTTTATAGAACTACATATTAAAGTCAGAATCAGTCACTGAGTATTTTTTTAATTGAGATTCTGTGAAAACAGATTCTATGAATTTCACTTAGGTCTGCGTCAATAAACATCATCTGAAATAAAATATATTTTTAGAAAGGCCCAGCATTATGAATGAAACCTTTTGTAATATACAATATAGGCCACATGCTCTGGTAAGACACAACACTGGCCTTTGCTGGTTTTCCATCCCGGATGAAGACAGTTATCCCTTTCGAGGAAGGAGTATGCCGACTCATCAGAAGCCTCTAAATGAAGCTCTGGAAATATCCCCCCACCCCTTCAGCCTCTCCAGTTTGCCCAAAGAGTGAGATCAACGCTACTAAGTTATTCCTAAACCTCAACTTATTTTCCGAGAAATTCCTAGGTGCAGATAGCCGCATCTTCCAACACGCCACTACAGAAAGACCAAGGAAATAACTAACCAAATGGCACGCAGGTCATCAGGGAGGTAAAAATTGATTAATGTAAGAGTATGCAGGAGGAAAATCAGTATGAAGAAAGCTCAGACTGAACTTCAGGAAACGTTTCATAAGGATGAGATCGATTTTTCGCAGTTACGCGTAGCGACAGTCCTTTTTTTGTGTGTGTGTGACTGCGAGGATCTGCTCCTTTCTGTTCAGGGGGACGATGGGCCCAATGGCCGCTGAACGCCACGATACAACGGTGCCATCTTGCTTGCTTGTTTTCAAGTCGGTATTATCCAGATTCAGCTGCAGCTTCACAAGACAACTCAAAAACAAAGTGCAAATGAAGCCCAGAGGAGTTTTACTCGTTTACCAGCCATGCTGAATCAGCAGCGTAGCAAGTTGTGGATCCACCTAAAACTCACAAATGCATGACCAGGTCTCGCCCAAACCCTGGGTAACTGGCTTCACCTGGGACACTTAGCATTTTACTTAATTTTTTCAAATTACCTCAACATGAGGTAGTGATATAGGCAACCAAATCTATAACTATTAAGGGATCAAGAGCAGAAATTAAAAGCTCCTCTCAGCCAGTCCTACTAAAACTTGCCGAGAACTGTTCTAGCCTCCCTCAGATGGAAGCTTGTGAGAAGCAGCACTGCGCGTCTAAAAATAAAACCACCCATCTCCTCTAGTTGCATTTGGCATTTCTGTTTCAAAAGCAAAAATACACATTGCGTTTTCAAATTGTTTGGAATGGCATACGTTCAAAATTCACAGCTAAACCCGTTAATACTTAGTGATACAGTAATGCTTTATAAGAAACCTTTTCGTGTAGCATTGTCTTTGAATTAAAAATGGCCAGGGCTGAAGGTACAACCATCAAGGATACAAATTAATGGCTATGGCTCTGCAGAACCAATTCTGACAATTTACACTTCCAATGCGATACTTACACTATAAATCTTTAAGCTCCGTTTGACTTCTCAGTGTGTCAGCGCATCAATAAAACAGTATAAAACTGGAAAGCGTTTTCTGGACAAAATTAACATTGGAGTGAAAGGTGAATGAGAACTGCGGGACAAGAAACTCTTACCTAGACATTAAATAGCCAGCGCGGCTTTTTGCTGTCCCTTACACGATTACTTTGTCTATTTGGGAAGAGCGTTCCTGTTGAGGGAAATCCTTGAGCACATACTAATTCACACCTAAGTCAGCGTTACTTCGGCACGTATTTATTTCAAATGCTCCAATGGGTTTTTTTTCGTATCTGAGCTGCAGGAGCTGGTCCAACTGGTCAAGTCGATGTACATCGCGCATGAACGAAGGTTCATGTGGGATCTGAAGTACCTGGGTACGTCGGCGATGTGAAATGCAGAAGGGCAGAGGGCAGCCATCTCATCGTATGGGAAACAGAGCCGGATACTTGACGGTTAAATAAAGAGAACCCATGTTTGGACAGTGCATGCGGTAGGTAAGGGGGATAGACTGTTCCCATTTCTCCTTTAAAGCGAGATGGAAATATTGGAATATAATCTAGACTAAATTATTTACATGACTATTATAAATATTACAGAAAGAGCATTCTGTTGCGCTGCCTTTGCCTCCCTTTCAACCCTAAAAGCAACTGTACAACAAATAGTTTTCAAATAGATTTTTTTTGATCACATGCCTGTAAGCACAAATGACCAAGATGCCTGCAATTTTTGTTTGCAGTCATTTGAAACAGTAAAACTTATTTTGGGAAACACTGCGTCTCCGCTGCTACACAGAGACCATGCAAAAGTTTAGACGTTAGATGAATATTGTCTTCAGGACTTTATTATTAGTAGCAGTATTTTAAACAGCTGCTACACACGCTATCGCCGTTTCAAAGTGATTTCCCCGTATTTTTTGCAACGTGTAGCAAAACCTGCAGATTTTAATTACAGCTTCTAAGGGATAGATTGGTCCATTCATAACATGGAGGTAATTTGTCTCCCTCCCATTTCAAAAAAGGAGCTCCGAGGCATCCAAATGTGGGAGCTAAACGTCCTACTGGGGGTAGGCAGCTATGTGATACAATCTCCCCTTAAAAGGCAGGAAATGAAAGGACATTTCACATGTGGTTGGATATCTATAAATATATATTTTTAATATGTATATACATACACACACACACATACTGCTTACCACCGTTAAAACACTTCATCTATTGTCTGGCATGATGCATTGTATGGAGAGACTGTCCAGATGAAAAAGAGTTGCTTTACTAAGCAGAAGTTTATACTGTATAAACATTTCCATATAAAGAACATACACGGAATTTCCAATGTCTTATTCTAAATGAAGACTGCCCTTAGCCATTGGCTTAACAATGCCCCTCATAATTCAGCTGGGGCCAGCTAAAACCAAAGAAGTCCGGGTTCTGACTATACATCAGAGGTATCGAGAAACCCAATTCCAACATTAAGAGCAAGAAAAGTCAAGCCTATGTACCATGAAGTCCATAGCCGAGTACTTCATTTCCCAAGTCATCTGTGAGCTGTTATTCACAGCTCTGATGGGACCTGCAAATATTTTCCGTAGGCGATAGTTCGTATGCATATTAATAAGAAACTCAGGTCAGTAGCACCGAATCCACAGTGAACAACTAATAATTTTAGAAAAAGCCTTCAAAATATGAAGTTAGGGTTGCAGTCTGTTCCTGAAGCAACGTGTTACCTTGTCACATAACCATGAACATTTGGAAAAATTACAACTATACCCTCAAAGCTCTGCTTTACCACTTTAAATAAAGGAAAGCAACAATTACAAAGACCGTTTAGGATGCTTTTGTGCCTTTCTTTAAGGGCAATACAAACCAGGTCGCCACTTCTTCAGCATCAAAGTCCAAATTAGATCACGGCGTGCGGAGGTAATAACGGCAGCAACAGATTCCTTTCCTACTCCTTTCATGGTTAAGTGAAGTTTGTTCCTTTTTTATTTTCTAAGTATGGTTAGGCGCCTCAAGCATGCTTGTTAGGATGGAAAAAGCGTGCAAATCCCAGACCTAGGACCCTGCCAAAAGTCTCTTTAGACAGTCAAGGCAGCCAGAAGTATGCTGAGAGCTTGCCAGAGCCATATTGGGTGGCTAAAATTAAATAAACAGTTAATAAAAAGATTTTGAATCAACCTAAATAAATACAAACTTATAGATTAACTGCCTTATCTGCTTTATAAAAGAGGATCTAAGATAGCAATGAGCCCTTGAAATGCTTAGACATCCACAAGTTCTGCCCAGCTGATTTAAACAGAGAAGTACTTGCTATTATCTCTTTCAATAAGATGAGGCTTACATTTGAAAAAAAAAAAAAATCAAATCATTGAGTCCTCTGACGTGATTTCTCTTCCTTTAAAACATAAACTCGCTCTGCCCCCTGTTGTCAGCAAATTACAAATCATACGCTGCAGCAAGAGGCAAACAGCAGGGCCCGAATGACCGAAATAGCCAGAATTATTTAAAACAAAAGGCAGCGTGCCGCAAAGGTATTTTAGGAATACATTGCTGCTTATTGAAAAATGTTCCTGAATTATTATCTGCATGCTTGAGGCGCTTTATTTGCTCTGCTCGGTATATTATTATTTTTGGAAAATATTACCATGAAGCCAAACGCACACAAACGGCCAGTTTTTTGGATAGTAAAAGAGACTAGCTGCTCTGGGAAGGAAAAAAAAAAACAACAAACCAAAGATAATGGTTAAAGGAATTAAAGACAAGTTTTATCAAGGTCAGAAGCCTCTCTTTTCCTTTACCTCTGAAAGTTTGTATCGAACAAGGTAAAGAGCGATGCTATGAGTTCAGCCATCTAGCTTCTTAGCTATAACGTGAGTTTATATCCCAGTCTCAATTAGTGAAATGAACACAACAATTTGTCACTGACATTTTTCCCAGTCACAAAATCATGCAAATTTGCTGCAGCCAACTTGTGGTGAGGAGATTAAAACCAGATGCGCACCCGTGAGGACAACCGGGGAAGCTTCCCAGGCTTCTCTTGCCTGTAGAGCTTCTGAGCTACTTAGACCTTCCCCGGCACCTGGGGGAGAAGACGATGACCAAGGGGGAAAGAAACTTTTGGGTGATCAGAAGTGATCCAACAGGAAAGGAATAACCAAAATCTTAGATCACAGCAACCCGCAAGGCATTTCTAATAAACACGTTGCTATCCCTTCAAAAATAAAGTGGCTGATAAAACAAACTCACCGGCAATAGAAATACGCAGTTCCTACCTCCAAGTAGAGTTAACAATAATATTTGCACTCCCATGTCCTTCTTAAAATAAAATTGTTTAAATAGCCAGAAGGAATGGCTTAGTGGTCTAATCTCAAGTAAAATATTCCTTAAATCCACAGGTTTAAATGCCAGTAGGGTCAATTTGCCTTTCTCCTTTCCAGGACAGAGCAGATGAATTGCACACAGCTTACGCTACGTGACTCGGGGAGAGCTGCGGCTTTCAGATGGCGCAAACAGAGAGAGAGACTTCTTATAGCCCACTTCAGCAATTAGAAATGTTATATCTATCCTAAAAATCAAGGTTTGTCTGTTGCCCCAGAATCTATTTTCCAGTTGTTTTGGGTTTTCTTCCCCCCAGCTACCATCCCTTCACCTTGGAAGCGGTTACAAGTTACATTGCTTCCAGTATTCAGCCTCCATTTTCTGCAAACACTTCTAAATTTTGCTGATATATTATTTTAAAGCCACTGGAAATGCTTGCTGGGAAATCATGCATGTGCTCCAGAGCAGGACTAATATCTCCATATATCTATTTACGAGCATCCTCACTAGTTGCCCTTTGGCCAGTGACTTTTGAGCGATCATATTTTGTTTGTGAAATTGTACCTGGGGGAAAAAAAAAAAAAAAAAAAAATCGCACAATCCTGGAAAATAAAACAAAATAAAAACACATTGGAGAAGTTACCGATATCTTATTTCTATTCGTCTATGAGTATCTGCTTTTAAACAGCTTATTCTGAGTTTGAATGTTTTCTCACGTGAGAAGAGGAGGAATCAGAAGTATCACCAAGAAGCGTACTTTGGCTTTGCCCGTTGTATTGAAGTGGTCATAAATGTGACAACTATGGCTCCAAGTCTTGCATATAGTTTTTTCCCCTCTGAACGTCTGGCGTTCAGTAGCAGCTGTGGTGTTTATTTCCCCATTCCGAAATAAACCCTGGCAGGAGAGAGAGGCCAAGCACCTTCGAGTTCACTGGCCAGAAAACAGAGTGGAGAGGGGACATGTATATTAACGTGCGAGTCCACTGTTTGGATAAGAACTAAAGTTTTTTCTCCTCTGTACGTTTTTAGCTAATACAGGGCAGATTTAGAAAACATCCACAGTGTAACAGGCAAGAGCTTCCTCTATAATCCCGCTCTCTCACTCTGTTCATTCGCCGGTTATAAAATATAACAGCACAGCAAACCGTGCCTGATACCCGTAATAAACGTGAGGTTTTCCATATAAGCCTAACTTTAGGAAGCTGCTGCAGAGGAAGAGGGTTTCTGAAGGAGGATGATTTAGCAGATATCCCTGATTACGCGCAATCCCTACCTTTAATTGCAAAACATGTGAATTGCCATAAAATCTCTATTGCCCTAAAATCTGCATTATGCATCTGGCAAGGCAGTGTTCACCAAGTCCCCGGCTGGGTTTTCTGGTTTCAGACACTTGGACTGAAAACTTGAACGACAACACCGCCAAGCAGGCAACGAGAAAGAGAGGCCTCTGGTTTTGTGGCTGTAAACCAATGAGTTGGTGGCATTCATTTGTTCATTTTTAGAGGAAAAATGAAGTTTTAAAATTGTGTGGCTGGCTTCTATAAGGCTCCTCACGTATTGTCTCATATATGGCGTACGCTGATATTAAGACCACCTGTACCAATCCTTTAACTTAGTTTAACACGCTACTGCTGAAACATGCAAATCAGGACTTTAACAAGAATTCTATAGGTTTCCACATCACCTAAAACCAAGAAAGTGATGTTTTAACACTTCAGCAGCAGTTTTACAACACACCTAAGCCAAGTTACCAGTTCCCAGTAGCGGGACTGGCCCAGGAGGTGCCTCTGGCCAGCCTTGTGCTCCTGCACCTACGCGGGCTCGTACCGGGGTTGGACAAGCAAAACCATGACTACAAGGAGTGTGAAGAGCAACCGTTTCCAACGAGGCTAGCGATGAGGCTGGCTCCGTCACAGAGGGGCTGTATTCCCTCCCAAAGGAACGCCCTCAGAGCTATAATGGAGGCACACGCCTGGTTTTGGTAGCAGTTACATCAGTTTCACTCAAATTCACTGTAGGAAAGCATTACACATTACAGCTTCCAGGTTGGGAACATACAGGAACCGTAATTCGAAATATGGAAATGCTTATTGAGAAAGAAGTAAAGTAAAATAAAATAAACCCAGACTTTAATGCTGTTTCCAAATAACCTGTTATCACACTTCGTGACTTACGGCTACCGCTCCAGTAATCCTGTGAGTCGGGGACAAATGATAACCATTTCAGAAGTCCAAAATTCAGGTATTTCCAGTTGTAAGGGCTGGTTTTGATTAGAAACATTTTCAGTTCTGGGCCCCTCACTACAAGAAAGACATTGAGGTGCTGGAGCGTGTCCAGAGAAGGGCAATGAAGCTGGTGAGGGGTCTGGAGAGCAAGTCGTATGAGGAGAGGCTGAGGGAACTGGGATTGTTCAGCCTGGGGAAAAGGAGACTGAGGAGAGACTTTCTCGCTCCCTACAGCTACCAGTAGCCAGGTGGGGGTTGGTCTCTTCTCCCAAGTAACAAGTCATAGGACAAGAGGAAATGGCCTCAAGTTGCACCAGGGGAGGTTTAGGATGGATATTAGCAAAACTTTCCTCACTGAAAGGGTTATCAAGCATTGGAACAGGCTGCCCAGGGAAGTGGTTGGGTCACCATTCCTGGAGGGATTTAAAAGACGGGCAGACATGGTGCTGAGGGACATGGTTTAGTGGTGGACTTGGCAGTGTTAGGTTAACGGTTGGACTTGATATAAAGGTCCCTTCCAACCTAGACAATTCTATGATTCTAACCCAATATATTTACTCATTTACTTGTTCAAAACCTTCCCTCAATGTTTTCATCTACACTTTGATACTCTTATTTAAATATTTCTAGCGCCAGTTTGCCCAGTGGGCCCTTCAATCTCATTTCTGAGCCACTTCAGTAACGGAAAGGAAAACTGGGCTGAGGGTGCATGTTCGTTCCTGTAGCTGCCAAAGGCAGACAAAGAGTCAAACCCAGCTCGTTGTGTGTTGCACAGAGGCATTGAGCATACTGTAACTTCCCAATTGTAATTTCCCAAAGTATTTATCGAATTAACTCAACAGAATAGCTTTATATGGGATTCCCAACAGATAAACACAGGCAGGACTTCTACATTCCCTTTCCCCTGCGATGCTCTTTGCCAGTCATTAACTTCTGTCCTGGGAATAACACAGAAGCAAGCAGAGGAAATGACTGCCTCGTTATTATCCCTCCCCACAGCCAGATACAAGAAACATTTGTGCTGCTATTAGCAAATGCTGTCTCAGTCCTGCAGAGACGGGCGTTCATCCTCAAGAGGTATCGCCAGTCGAACATCTGCACGGACCGCTGCTAGGATTGAGGCATCTAGCCCTACAGACGCAGGGGCAGACGTACATAAACACTGCGTATCAGTTTAAAGTAATTATAACGGTGTTGTAAACAGACACGGATTTAACGAGTTGGTTAAAAGGTCTCTTCAGAGATGAACTAAACTAAAACTGACTACAAACAACACTGTTCAGGGAGCAGAGAAAAGTACGATCCATTCAGGAAAGCCCCTGATTCTTCCCATTTTCTGTGTAAAGCCACGTTTTAATACGTAATACCATAAATCAGATGGCTAGCCACAGACATCAGCTGCTTGTTTTGATCCATTTGCTTGGTTGTTTTTCCTTTAGTAATATAGGAGGGGGAAAAAAAAACCAGAAAATTTTTAGCGTCTAGCATCACTAGGATTTCAAGTCATTGTAAAGATCTACGGTCAAATTTGAACAATTGCAATTTATCTCCGATGTGATGTGACCAGTGACAGGCAACTAAATCATTGAGGAAAGCTGCTACATCCTGGCATCACCTGCCTTCCACCACAATCCTTCAGCCGCTCATAGCCTCCTGTAATTCCCCAGGAGCTTAAATTTACCACGTTTCACAACTGAAGCCGCCTTCTCTAAGGTGCCACATCTTCCAAACCCTGTCAAGGAGCTCTCGCAAGGACACACTTAACCTTCACTATACAGAGGTCCCCAGGTATCTAGACCGCAGCCAGAGCTCTCATCTGTAGGACTAAGCCCTGGATGGCTTCCCAGGATTTCAGTTGAACAAGCATCATCAAGCTAATTTGTGAAATGCCAAGGAGGACAATATTGTGTATGAGGTTATAGAAGCCATTTAAAAATTATTTTGTTGACTTTAGTAAATGAGAAGCTAAAATAGCTATTTAACTTCAATTGCTGCCACAGCTGTCTCCTCAAACCTACTTGACAGGGGCTTCTCTCTGCGACGCAACGATTGAGGCAGACCAAAAACTGAAGAGCTAGGCTGGCTTGAATGGGTCCAGGTTTTATTAAATTACATTTCTTTTGTTATTAGGTCCTATTTAACAAGCCTAGTGTAAAGCTAAAACTACCCTCACTGCAAATCAAGCTCGGCAGCCGGGACTTGATTTAAAATTTTCATTTATGACGTAGCAGAGGAGAAATATTCAAGCGCTATGTCCCTGCGCCAAGCAGCATGCCTCGAGAGCCGTGCAATACTGATTAGCGTCCCCAACTTGTCCCCTTCCTTTTACGACCCCCTCCTCAACATCCTTTTTTTTTTTTTTCCCCTCCATACTGAGGGCCAGTGCAGGCTTCTGTCCCTAGTTTTAATGGATGATAAATAGATAGTTTTTGTATGACAGTAGCGTCTTCCACTACTGAAGTGAAAGTTCGGTAGTGATCCTTCAGCATCAAACGAGGCTGGCTTTAGCTGCTGAGATCTGTTTCTCAGTTTTGACTTTAAAAGGTGATTTCTGGTTAGAAATCAAGCGAGTAGTGTGATTCAGCCACCTCTGGGAAAGGAGCACCTCAAGGAGACAGGGGAGCCAATCCACCAGGAGTTCCTCCCTGAAGAGAAAACCTCCTTCCCGTAAAGAATATTTGCTGTTCAAGCCTTTGGCCAGTCTTCCCCTATTAACTCCTTTTCAACGGCCTCTATCGCGCTCAGCACCGCATCTAACCCAGCTTTTCATGTAATAAGGACGAGCTTGCTCACACAAACGACCTACCAGACAGATAACGCCTCAGGATGGGACAGTGACCAGCCCAGAGCTATTTCCAGCTGGCTTTTTGCTCCTAACGCTTCATTTCTTTGTCAGGCTCTGCATATCCACCCTTTTGGGTTGCTTTTGGTCTGTGTACGTTTTTAAGAGACTCTTAACTCCAGCAGTACCCAACACCTTTCCATCCAAAACCACATTAAAAATTCACCACTGACCGCTGCCTCAAGTTGCCATCAACACATTCGAGTTAAAACTCAGATATCCAGATTTAATCTTCAATTTATAACTGTTTGAAGCCACCTTTGAGGCACCATGGTGCTTTTTTTGGCCTGCTCATTTTCAGTGAATTACTTTAATGCATTTTTAAAGAGCGGGCATGCTGAAACGCAGAAGAACAAGTCGGTAGCTTTGGGACAGACTAGCAGAAGTGGCTTAAAGCTAAATATGCAATTTATTAGTCTTATGGGAAGCTGTGTAAATTATCAGTTTCTCAATACTTGCGCAACCCAGCAGAGGGCAGGTTCTGCCCTTCCAAACAATGACCAAACTCTATCGAGGACCGTTCTCCTGTGATTGAGGCGGAAAATGCCCTCGCGGAACAGCTGAGGATACGCGCACCTCAAGAGGCGATGGGAAAGAGCTAGTAATTTACAATTTCCTTTCATAGCCCAATATCCACCTGGAGCTACATCCTAACCGATTTACAAGACAAACTGCTTATCTTAGACCTGCTTCAATGGGCTTGTGAGTCAAACCAAGCCAGAGCTACAAATGCGGTTAACCGTATGATTTAGCTCTGCTATACGGACAAATTATACATCCAAATACTAATTATGAATACATTCACCAAGTCTCCTTTTCAGCAAGAATGCTGCAGGGGGAGAGCACGGAGCATATACACACTTCCCTGCCCCGTAACCTGGAGCAAGAAGGGATCATCTTTCACCTGTACCATCACAGTTAAAGGATTTTTATTAGGAAAATCAGGGCAGGCTGAGAGAGCTGGGGTTGTTCTGCCAAAGTGCCAAAGTATCTGCAAATACCTGCAGCCTTACTGAAACGCAGGCACTGCCCGGGCTGGGGAAGAAAGCGATAGCACACGCTTCAGCAGACAAGTCAGAACATTTTGACTCCGGCTTTGAGAAGCCTTGGGAAGCACGCCAAGACAGTCGCAATAATTATGTCGAGCAAACAAAAATCTCAGTTTCAATACTGAGAATAAAATCCTATTGTGGTGGGATACCCTCTGGGGTATCTTGCCTTGGAAGAAGGAAGAGCTGAGTCAACCTTCCTGGGCACATTTCCTCCTGAATCAGCATCTTTCGGAAAAAGAAACAGCTCTAACCTGCAATTATGCCTTTTAGCTATGACTTACTGCTGACTTTTTTTATTCCCCTCCCCATGTAATAGCCAAAATGATGAGAGATTCATTGCTAGCACCTACAAGAGCGATGAGGGGAAAAAAGCCTCGCTCCCCTTTCCTAGAAGATTGCACAATAAACTATGATACTTTGAGACTAAAACCACCCTTTAAACACATTATCAAATGTTATCAGCTCACCAAGAAGGTCTATAAATTTATAAGATCCCTATAGCATTAAATAATTCAGTAAGCCCTGCCCCTCTTTCTCTAAAAAAAAGAAAATAAAAAAAAAATGCGGAGTGAATATTGCTGTTTGTTGCAGCTGTGTCTTATATACATGAGCGATTTCTCGAGGGTTTTATGGCAAATGAGCAAGCTGAGGATTCTGCCAAAGGTTGTATTTATCACTTTTGGGTGGGTGGAAAGAGACCCGTCTCTAGATTACCTCATCATTACTCATGAGTCACAGAGAATGCTGTATGTCAATAAAGACATTAGCCCTACACAGCATCTAAACCAGCATGCAAATACTAAACGTTAGATGTGCTTCCCCAATGCCTTTCTATTAATTTTGTAAGGGGAGACTGCAAGTAACGTTTTATTCCATTTTCAGGGGCTTGAGTAAGAATAAAAAGCTTAAGAATGCTAAACTATTGATATCTATAAAGTGCAAATTCTCACTGCCACAAGCTCTTCTCACATATTCCATCCATCTGTTTTTGTTCCGTCATTGCTGTTGGAAAGTACCCTTTTGTCCTGCCCTCAGGCAGAAAAAAATTCAACGTGAGGAAACCTGGCGGTCACCGATCTGTGCGTTCCCACCATCTGCAGCCCCCGTCAGCTGCCTGGGGCTCCCCCAACTTCCCCCTGCCCATCTTCTCCTCCCAGCATCCCCACCCGCTCCGCCTGACCACCCCGTTCCCCTTTAGCAGCTTCATTAATAATTTACCAGCTGCGAGAGACAAAGAAAACAGTCTAGTAACAGTACGTTGGGGCTGATAAGATTTTTGCCAGGATTGCAAAGCCGAGGAGAAAAAAAGAGAAAAACGCAACACAACAACACAGAGCTTATGAATTTGGTACATAGCAAATAGTAAAAATATAAAATTAGGAGTAGACGCACTCCTTTCATCGGCACTACAGATCAGAAGAGAGATGAGCACCCAGACCTGAAACAGATACGTACTTGGGAGTGCAGCTTGTCACAGCTGTCAGGATAAAATAAATTTAAGGGTCTATTTTTTTGAAGCAAATTACTGTAATATAATTTACTACTTAGAATGCCTTAGTGCTGGGAATTTGAAAGCTTCTCAAAGAGCAGATTGCTTGGTGGTTGTTATTTTGACAGTAAGTCTGTTATATTATTATTTATAACCAATTAGAGCACTAATTACTGTTTTTACTGCTTTGTTAAGTTGTGGAAAATACTGGATAAAGGAATGAGAACAAGCTATGGAGAGGAAAGCAGCAATTTTGATTATTTAATTAGGCTGGCTAGGAGGTTCTTACAAACTGCCAGAAATGACAGTCCAGGGAAAGGGAAAATGTGACACCTCAGTTGTGACCAGAAACTACAGACAACACAAATGTTTAGTTTTTAATTACATGGGTTTGGGAGATTGCTACAGGCTATGACCTGCAGATCCCATTAGATCTGCTGCACTAAGTAGAGTTGGACTCAACTATTACGTGCATGAGAGACCATCAAGAAAACCTGGAGGAATCAGTTTTGCTTCAGCAGATGGCACGTTTCCCTCCGAGCAGTGACCAAATGTCCACACACGGTGTTAGTATGTGTTGCACCCTTGAGTCAAAACATCTTCCAAGACATAAATTACGAAGAGCTATACGGAAATCTTTACAGCAGTATATTCACGTAGACATACCAGCAAGTCCTTCAAGAGGAAATTATCTTCTAATCCCTACAGCACTCGGATCTTTCAGCTCCTGCAGATAAAACTAATTTGGTCAAGAAGCAGTTTTCCATAGGAAATGGCTTGCCGCAAAAGAGCAATGTTGTGTAAAACTGACAGACAACCAAATCCTGTACTTGGTGTGATTTTATTTGATAAAGCCAAAATCTGTCCCCAGCACGGAGAAATGTAATGTCCTCTAAAATGCCTCTTTATTGATGGCACGGATGAAAACAGATATTCTGTCAGATTCCTTACTACCTAGGTCTTTCAAGAGGTTAGACAGCTTTCTTGAGAAATAGCCCATCTTGGGAAACAGACAATAGACATAGTCAGCATAGTTCTGCAATGAGATGTTCCTCATAACACCCTCCAATTAGTCAAGTAGTCAATACCTGCCCTTTAGGATTTTAATATATTTAAGATTTAAAAATTGTACTGCAATAAAACATCCATAGCGCATAAATCTAAACTACCTTTGGTAGCGATACCAGATTTCACGCATTAATTTCTCCAGACAAGTGACTCATGACAGACACGTCCACTGCCAGCCTTTGGTGTCACAGCCTTTCATAGAATCACAGAGTAGTTTTGGTTGGAAAGGACCTTTAGAGGTCATCTAGTTCAAGCCCCCTGCAATGAGCAGGGACATCTTCAACTAGATCAGGTTGCTCAGAGCCCCGGCCAACCTGACCTTGAATGTTTCCAGGGATGGGTCATCCACCACCTCTCCGGGCAACCTGTACCAGTGTCTCACCACCCTCAGAGTAAATAATTTATTCCTTAAATCTAATCTAAATCTTTTAGTCTAAAACCATTAGCCCTTGTCGTATCACAACAGGCCCTGCTAAAAAGTCTGTCCCCATCTTTCTTATAATCCCCCTTTAAGTATTGAAAGGCCAAAATGAGGTCTGCGCAGAGCCTTCTCTTCGCCAGGGTGAACAACCCCAACTCTCTCAGCCTGTCCTCATAGGAGAGCTGTTACCACCCTTCCGATCATTTTTTGTTCCTTTTATAAGGAACCCAGTCCAACTTGACCCTCCGGCATTGACAATTCATTCGCTTGGCTGTGGATAGCAAAACAGACAGCCTGAGGCTGAACATGGAGATCTATCTGCACGAGCACCTGAAGCGGTAAGCAGCTCTCTCTGGTGAGCATCCCGACCAAGGACACCCGTGTCTGCCCCAAGCACAGGAGGCAGGGGTGGGCAGAGAGAAGCACCCACTGCTGGTGTCACCTCATCCTTCCCGTCGAAAAGAGCCACAAAGAATTAGGGACTTCTGTACGCACACAAGAACCCAAAAACCCTGCGGTGGGAACTGGATCTTCCTGACCAAACCTACCCAGAAAACCTTAATCTGAGGCATTTTACTAGCCAGACTCTGGATCTTCAGTCTCCCTGCAAAATATTCACAGCTGGCTTGTCCTGAAGGGCCTCCCTCTCTAAGGAACCAGATAAAACACTCCCTGGGAGGTGTCAAATAGGTGAGTCCTATCCTGTATCAGGCCAAGAGAATGATCTTGGCACTGAGTATTTGAGGTCATTAAATACACATTTTTAAAGAGATGCAAGGCACTTTTAATTAAGCCCGTCTTCAGCAGTTCCCAGATAACTTGAAAAATTAACACTGCCAATATAAATTAGTCTGGCAGCATCAACCGCCTGTTTGTGTTCTTTGTATACAATGGTGCTGTGTATATTGTTAAACAGATGATTACTAGCGGAATGGTAAATAACAGACAGATAACCACTACAAAATTAGCCAGTGACTGTTTATTTTTGCATCCATTTTTCCCCAAGATGTATTGTTTTTCGGATTCCGCTAGCTCAAGAAAAGTAAAAAGGAATGGAAATTGCATAGGGGACTCCTTGGCAGGAGATAAGCACGTGAGCTAGTATTGATTGCATCGGTTTCCAACGCCCATTAACATCAAACGAACGCAGCTGACCTTGAGAGCCTGCAGGAGCCACGGGAAGGAGCTGCTTTAAGCGTAAGGTTGGGTAAGCGGCATGTCTCAGCTCAGCAAAATGCCTAGGCAATTTTCTAATTATATTTCTTTTACTTTGTAGCACACCAGAAGCGACAAAGCTTTTGGTTTGTGCTACACAACGCAAAACCAGCGATTCTGTCTAGTTTTACTGACGGGGGTTTCTGTTTCAATGACCGAATGCTGCTCCGTGCCATACACGCATCAAGAGAAAACACCTGTAAAAGGACTATATTTGTGTTTATTGCCTTTTAAAGATTACTTCTTTGTATTTCCTGAAGTTATTGCAAGAAGGGAAATAAAAAAAAAAAAAGAAAAGCGTAAATCCTCTAATCCATGTGCACGTATGGGTCATCTACTCTTGCCTCTATCTTTTAAACCCATAAATAAGGATTTGTAACACAAAGAGAAAGCGCTGGTTGCCACAGCACGGACCGAAGGCAGGGAAACTGTGGCTTAGCTCATTTCTGGAAGTTCATTTCACAGCTGAATTCCTTTTTATTATTAAGTTTTCATTTGGCCGTATCTGAAATTGTTTAGATCCACATAAATCTGGGGACTTGATTGCCACTACAGCTATCTAACTACTCAGCTGTGCGAGAGAGACAGACCTCTGCCTGTCCACTGCTTCAGCCTACATACAGTAATCCTACTCTTCATCAGTTAAAAAAAAAACAAAAAACAAAAAACCCATTTTAAAAAGTGTAGCATGCTGGTTTTCATAAGCAGCATGAAGCCAACCTTTTGGTGACTTACTAAGTCTTTCTGTGATTAATAAGTATGACGGCTTGTTAATTAGCTGGCTAATCACTTTCCACATCTATCATCACAGTTTCAAAGAGCAAGTCATTTATTGGTCTACAGACCAAACCAAGTCAGGCAATTTGCATTTGATTCCGTGACAAAGTCCACCGATTTCAGCATTTCTTTAAATTCTTTATTTCTACCCTTTTTCAGAAAAAGGGTACTGTGCAAGGACCAACTAAAGAGGCCTGATGTCAGTGGAGGAACTGTTCGACCAGAGTAAAACATGTCATTTCTCATGGAGCTTCAAGATGAGGACAGATTTTTATTTGTTTTTCATACCGTATTAGAGCAAGAGTAGTATTAACTGTGTAGAGGGAAAACATTCTGAGAATGACTAAAGCCATACCATTTATATTTTTTATACAAAGACAATTTTCTTCGGAGAACACTAAGCTGCGTAGGCATTCTAGGTAAGTAGTGCTTCCAGCTGACTTTCAGGAGTCAGCCCAGCTGGGAAAGATTGTGTCATCTAAGACAGCGAACATGGTCCTTGAGTAAGATACCAGGTGGCTTGCAGCTCAAATCAATGATAGCATCCAATTATTACAAAATAAAATGACCCACTGAAGAAAATGGCTCCCATGGGCACCACAAATCAGAGGGACACGTTTTCTTCAGGCATGCTCTGCATTTTAAGTCCCTACAAATGTTACTATGAACCTGTCATCCTGGTCCCGCACGAGAACAGATGATACTTGTCTGCTCAAAGTACCTATGAATTTGGGAGTAAGCATATTACACGTATTCGTTACGATTTCTTTTCACTATTTCTGAACAACTGATCAAATTGCAGGTTTAATGAATTCCTTTCATTATTATAGCATGTCTGCTTTTTCATTTCACTTAAAAATATGAAAAAAGCTGATAATTCCCCTGCATTTCTCTGTACCAGCTGAAATTCTCAGAGACACAACATATACATCAAGTGCTTAAATTCCCAGGATACTTAAATGGTACAGGCACATTTCACAGTTTGTCCCTCTCCTTTCCAGGAAAGTAGATGATCCTTCAATAATGTGGTTCGTTCTTGCTCCTGTGGCTACGAAATCCCTCTTTACTGCAGGCACACAATATGAAATGCTTCAAAGTTTTATGTGTCTATGCTAGAAAGGGACAGGCGGTTGCTCCAACAGCCTGAAAAGATTCGTGCTTGTCTACAAATGGAAGAATTCATGCCAAGGTACAACACGAATAAACTGAACGGAAAGGGCCTTAAAGCCCTTCGCAGAAATTTTAAGGTTTGGTAGAAATGGATTGAGAATCAGGTGAGGGAAAAAAAAAATAAAAGATCATAGGTCATAATTTCCCTGTGTTCCACTATTCAGAGGTACGGAGCAGGGTATCACATCTGCACCTGTGGTCAGCTCAGCTCATCACTGGTGTAGGTAACGGCCGCTGGCACGGGTAAGGTTTTCCTGATACAGGCAGGAAAGAACAGATTTAGAATTTGATATTAAGAGGAGGGGGGGAAAAAAAAAAAAGCAGTCCCACTCCTTAAGATAAAGCAATTATTAAATCAGTACAGCAAGAAGTTCCTCTTGCCGCATGGCAGGGCAGCAGGGCCTCCTTCGTAGCAGATTTCACTATCTTAGTTCTACCAGGGACTCACACTGTCTCCCAAAAGGGAAATTTCTATCACCAGATAATTTGATTCCTTAAGTAGTCCCAGTGAAATCAGACTGAGGAAAAAAAACCCTGAATCAATGGCTATTAAAAAAACCCCAAAATATCATTATTCAGAGATTACACATGCCTGTTAGTACTTGGATTTTTTTATTCCCCAACAATAAATAAATGCATTAAATAGCTAACAGAAGTTCTGTGAACCAGTTCCTGTTTAGAAAGCAATATTGCAATTACACTGAATTTTCTCCTTATGCAGAGTCAAGCTAATCTCGTTTTACTCAAGAACACATCAGCTCTTATTACGTTTTATGGCAACGAACACCAACAGTTCAATAATACAAACTAGACTTATCTCAGAACCATTGCCGCTGCCACTGGGAATGAGTTAATTGCAAGAACAAATGAAACATTAATCATTTAAGTGATTTAAATTTAAGTCGTGCATACTGTTCCATCGCTTATTTTAGCAGCAACATACAAAGCTCCTCAAAGCCATTAAAACCCAGGCAGCAACGAGGCAAGGAGATTCAAACAAGGTTGCACCTCTTTCTTTTCTTGCTGCGCGGCTGCAGATCTCACAAAACCCTCTCCTTGCACAGAATGTGCTATTCCATGGTTTGAAAGGTGAATTTGACGGACTGCACAAATAGCATTACCTGCTTGCTCATGGATTTGTGCTACACGTGCCCTTGCCTTTTCACCTCGCCTTCCTTGTGTCCTTTTTAATTAATGAGGATTTAACAGGCACCATCACGCGCAGCCCCGGACCCACACGTGGTTACAGGTGAGCCTTGATTTTTGCTCCATCAGTACAGACAAAATGAATGGCAGCTGAACTCTCCCTGCCTTTCTTCGACAGAGGGGCCAGTTTGGGTCCGTTTCTTCTGCCAAGCCACTCATGTACAGAACTTGCATAAGCTTAACTGAATTTTGAAGTTTCTCCTACTCTTCCCGTTAGGGCGACGATTGGCTAAGGGGGACGCAGACGTTAAGAGGGATGGTAAGCACCATTTTGCTGCCGAAGTCAGACAACAGCGCCTTGCAATAACTGTAGGGGAGACATTACTGATAATTCTCTTGGCTTTCAGGTTACCCATTTTGCGCAAAAAATAGAGGGCATAGATGCAGAACGAGGAAGAGGCAGGCTTCATGACTGCCTACCGCCCTAATCCCTTGATAAACCTTAACTGTCGCACTGAAAATGTGAAATGTAGCCCCCACACGTTGAGAATATTTGTACCTAGGGTGTTAGGCACCTGGATACAGTCACGGTGTCTGTAAACTTGTTTGCAGAAGACAGGTTTAACATAGAACACGTAGGAAGCACGGCTTGTCCTTTGTGTCCACACGTACAAACCTTCCTGCACCTGGTTCAGGTCTTTTTGTTGATCAGCATCTCTTTCACAAGTATTTCAATTTCAGACTCTTTCAGAAAAACACCTACCCCCAACCCGGTTTTATACCACTGAACCACAATGAGCTAACACATTTTTGTTCAGCTATTATATTCAGACTCAGTCCATTGGATCAAGTATAATATAATACAATCTATATGTAACTTCCCTTCTCCTCCATATATGCAATATATAAGCGCCTAGCAGCTTGCAGTTCTATTGTCTTCCCTCCAGGGATCTAAAAATGTTTTATAATGGGGAATTTAACTTCAAAGTGCTTCTCTGAATGAGATGCAGCACTTGATATTTTTCCCCGTTCCATATACAACGAAGCTATAGCAAAGAAAGATTACATCAAAGGTCAGACAGAAGTTCATTGATGTAGCTCAAAGTCCTACGTGTTCCTCTTGCCTCAAGTGTTACGAAGCAATTCTTATTAAGTATGGAGTATATTCAGGTAAACGAACCTCATCCCTAAAGGATTTACAGGCTTTAAACTATTTCAGGCTACAGAGACCTTTTGACTGGCATGATTTCTTTCACTAGAATTGGCGATACTTGGATCTAAGGAGAAGAATAGAATTAATTTCTACTTCTATTCCCGCAGAATGCGTACTGAGAAGACGGGCCCCTCTGTCTTACAGCGAAAGGGAGGGATATCTCAGCCATGTACCTGGCACCTCTGTGGGACCAAAAGGGACAGCAAAGAAACTTCCAGTAATATAAGGCATCTTATTTTTACTGCAACCAGTTTTCTTCAGAGGAGATTTCAATCCTACATACTGCAGGCGATGAGAAGCACCTCAGATCAGCCAACCTTAACAAAAGAAGATGGGTGCAAAAGAAAAGGATGAAATTTCAGTGCTCTGATAAATACCTACCTAGAAGAAGTCAAAGCCTATGTCAAATCATTCAACATTTATCAGTGTTCCTCATTCAGTTCTTTGATCTCCATGAAATCTCTGTTTATTTGTTGTTTTTATTGTTCCCTCATTAGAGGAACATTTCCCAAATTGCAGTTTCCTAAAAGCAGACTGTTCGTTTCCTCCTTCCTTGGTTGAAACCTCATTCCTGGTGTTAAAAAAAATAATAAAAAAAAATAAAAATAATCAATGGTAACAGATGCCGTAAAGCACCGATACCCACTGCTAGAGTTCCACCATGAGGGTCATGCCACCGGGGATTCGCCAGCTAATGACCTCACCTCGCTCACTTAATGAGCAACCACACATGAACAGGAGCGAGTCATTCATTAGTATGTTGAGATACGCAGCATCGCTAATTCTTCAAAATGTAGCCATGCGCGCTTGTTTGCATTGCCGCGACGCTGCATTTTAAATGCCAACAGGGAACGAAACTGTTTGTGAATCACCAGCCACTGGGATCAAAGTAGTCGGCTGAAACTGCTGAACCATGATTTATTAATAAGGAATAAAGAGAATGCAAATAAACTAATTATAAAATGGGCCTTGTAAGGGCCAAATTCCCAAAGTAAAACTTTAAGCAATGTTCACATGATTATCCGTATAATTAGGAACATATAGCCAAATACAAATGGCCTGATAGCCAGCTTCCGTGCTGTTAACATTTAAAAGTCCAGGCTGCCCGCACGCTTGATTCGTCAGCAGCAGAGGAGGCAGGTGGCATGTGCAACACAAAGCATCTAAAGCAGCTTAGACCATTCCATACCATCCACGGAGAACACTAACAGAGCCCATTTGACACCCTGCCCTTGTGCGCACGGTGGGCTCTGCGTGGATCCCACGTGGTGCTGCTTAAAGTCCATTTTTCCCCTGTGTCGCTTCTATTCTTTTTGATACACGAGACAATGATTTGCTCTGTACTCGCATAGTCTACTTACGTTCAAAAATTCATGAATTCATGAAAGAATCTGCTTCCAGAAGCAGCAGAACTATTTAAAATGATGATGTTTTATCATTACAGAAAATGGAAAAGTTTCTCAGAAGTTGATGAAGCTGTACACTTAAGGGATGCAAGCAGTGCTAAGTGGTCAGAAGACCACATCGCTGCATTGTCTGTTTGCAGAAGAAAGTTTTATCTACAAGGGGCAACGTAGAAGTGATTGACATTAGAGATTTCAACAACTCTATTTTTGCCATCTTTAAGTAGAAAGGTTCGCTAAGCCAGCTCTTTAATTGCTGCAAAACTGCTAAGACTCACTGAAGTCCTCCTCCATCCCTGTGACATCCAGAGTACCACTTCAGGAAAGTTCATAGTTAGGCGCCTAGTTTTACAGGATAAATCCCTCCAATTTCAGCAGCTTGTCTCAGCGGTTAACCAAGGCGCTACGTGCATTCAGAGCAGCAGCCGATCTCTCTCAACAGGCACTGCGGCGTAGTACTTTCAGGGAAAACAAGTTCAACCACGTACACTGCCTAATTCAGGAAAAAATACACTTATTGATTTGAATTCCACCAACCAGGTATTGACTGAATAAGATGTTAAGGCCTGCATCTAATTTTAAGCACTATACTGTTTCATAAAGGCAATTACTCATCCAGTCAGGTTTAGCAAACATCTACAGAAACTAAGACGGGCATCTTGTACGTTCCTCTCATGTTAAGGGATTACTGTGGAGACAGTGCGCCCCAACAGTACAGAATAAAGATGGGAAAAAATAATCAAATACACAACAAAAATCAGAACCCAAAGAAATTCCCCGACACTTGCAGTGAGCTCGCTCTCAGCCCAGGATGGTTTAAGAAATACAAGGATCTCCAGAGGCGGCATGAAACACTTTACCGTGGAACCAATAGACCAGAAGAGCATACAGAGTGGACTAACTTACACTAGTATAAGTTTCTTTCCCTTGAATCAAAACTACTTGCAAGAAGAATTCCGCAGCGGTAAGTACTTTCAGCAAAAACCCTAGCTCTCCAGGAGGTTTTGCCTTTTGCTGAATTGGAGACTAACCACCAGACCACCACTGCTGCGCCTCTTCGCAGCACATACTGGAAACGCTCCAGCTTACATAGATCATAGAATGGTTTGGGTTGGAAGGGACCTTTAAAGATCATCTAGTCCAACACCCCCTGCCATGGGCAGGGGCACCTTCCACTAGACCAGGTTTCTCAAAGCCCCATCCAACCTGGCCTTGAACACTTCCAGGGATGGGGCCTCCACAACTTCCCTGGGCAACCTGTGCCAGTGTCTCATCACCCTCACAGTGAAAAATCTCTTCCTAGTATCCATTCTAAATCTACCCTCTTCCAGTTTGAAGCCATTACCCTTCATCCTATCACTACATGCCCTTGTAAAAAGTCTCTCTCCAGCTTCCCTGTAGGTGCCCTTGAGATACTGGAAGGCCGCAGACGATACCATTTCTTAGTCAAGGGGCACAGAATTATTTGCCAGATTGCAAACGTTAGACTGTATACAAAGGATACATGTGAAAAAAAAAACCAGATTAAGTTTAGTGGAAACACAAGCAGTATTTACTAGCTTTTATAACTGCTCACGCAATTGTT
Organism: Burhinus bistriatus; assembly: GCA_013397275.1. Classification (NCBI taxonomy): domain Eukaryota; kingdom Metazoa; phylum Chordata; class Aves; order Charadriiformes; family Burhinidae; genus Burhinus; species Burhinus bistriatus. Next base: position 233,554 of record VYXH01008177.1, read on the forward strand.
ATTTACAAAAAGATGATGGGGATCTTCAGGGTTACAACACACAACAGCTGCCTCTATAGAAGTGCCAGCCTTGATGTTAACAAGATGATAAATTGACTGATTAGTATTTAAGTAGTATTAAAGTCAAACTGAATTATACCAAGATTCAGATTTACAGTTTTTATCAGTTCTCTTACTATTGAGTAGAGCAATTGGGCCAGAGAGTGAGGAGAGACAAGGACAACCTCCTGTACTTGAGAGAATTCATTCTCTTTTTTTAAAAAAAAAATGAACAAATATGTGATGTTATGACCACATTTCAACACTGACTTCATACTCAACCAAATACCAATGACATGTTCAGGCTTTATTTTCAAGAAAAGAAACTTGCAACTCACATTTTTCCCGTGGCTGATGTGGAATCAGCTGTGCAAACCAGTTGCTGGAGTCTTCCTCTTCAAACCAAGGGACAACAGTAGGGAGGAGGTGAGGGACACAGGCCAGCACAACCACCCTACCAAGGGGCAAAATAAAAGGAGTCTGATGGGTGATGGACGGGAAACGTACCGTTGTGCTTGATAAGGATCCGACTGGCTGATGGGAGATGTGGCCATGCCTACGGGGTAGCTGTAAAATACAGGTGGAAGGGGAAGAGACCTGCACCGCGACCACCGCTGATCGCCAGGACCTTGTGACAGCGCAAGATTCAGAAGTGATGGAAATCAAGACATTTTTTCAGATATGAAGAGAAAGCCAAGACTGGCAATACCGTACACGGTTACAATATACAGCTGCAATAATGACGATACATGTCATGGCCATGTCTACAAGTTTTGCCGTACAGAGGAAAGTGACTTTAAGACAGCACAGCATGCTCGTTTTCACAGGCATTAACACCCCACTGGTGCAAACATCAAAACATAATCAATGGAAAACAACCTGCTGCATTAATATCAGACAAGCTATATAAATTTAACATTTATGCTTCATTTTTAAAATGCCTGAAATAGCGTGAATGTAAATGTCATTATATTTGACATTTATGATTGACTAGAGTCACATTTACAACATTGTTGGCAATACTGTCTACCCTGTAGTAGAGGTAAGCGGAGATTTTGTACCTATTTAACGCTTCAGTGACATAGAAATAATAAGGGTGCCAACATATGATAAAATTGTTCAACTCCCTTATTTTTAATTAAAGCACAGTACAGCTTACTTCTGCGGAATGATATCCATCTTCCACGATTGTCCAGACTTGCTTATTCTACTAGCAAAAATGCCCATTAATTTTAAGGCCATTTGGCTCTACCAGATTCATCTTAGATAACGTAATGGCATTAGAGCCCTTTTGCAGCACCCTTTTGCTGGGAGAGACACCTTTTTCTTTCTATAAAGACAGCGCTTAGAATTACAGGCCATCAAGTAAATAATTAAGACAAGCAGCATACCCTGAAATTACAAAAAAATGCTGTATATAAAAATGTGTTGTGCCCTGGAATTTGCACAGTTACCCAGAGCAGAGGCATACCTCCTGCACAGAGAGCTAAGCTGGGCTTCCAAAGCCTGGCTGTATCATCAGCCTTGCAGAGTAATGACAGAATGAAATATATTTGCATAAGCTTGTAACTTGAGCGAGCGTAATATGGGTGAAGCGTGGGAATACAAAGCAGTTTTCACCCAGACACGGTCGTTCTGAAACACAAAGCTACATATTAACTGTAAAAAGAAGACACATTGCCCGAGAAGTCATTTAAACTGATACAGTTTAAAAACAAAAATAATATATATATATATATATATATATGCCTGCTACATGCTTTAAAATAATTGTCCTCACCTTCCAAAAGCAACAATCCCACAAGGCAATCCTAGTGCAGTTGGTGTTGGGAATGGAATGCTAATCCTGGAAGCACAGTGTCTGCATATGAATGAGCCCCTCTTTGGGTCCCTAACATTTAATAATCTTTGATAAATGCACTGAGCAGGAGCATTTTATCCAACGCTGCTAAAATCTGAAACGTGTTCTCTCCAGTGTTGTCAGTTTATACAATAAAAACTTATTTTGCAAAAAGCACTGTAAAAATGAATATTATTTGTCTTTCTCATTACAGGCTGGAAATTTCCAAGTGTGTTTTAAGCTAATGGCAGGTCACAGTATTTTCTATATTAAAGAAAGAAATTCATTTTGCAGCTGCACACATCACTAGTTTGTGCAAGAATTAGGTTGGCTCTGTCTGGCCATGAAGTAAAATCGATCGGTAACACCACTGAAGTTTCTCCCTGCGTATCCCAGATCACCACCAAAAAAAAAAAAAAAAACCCCATCACGCTGCAGCATCTTTCTCCGACTTTCCACTGCAATCAACTCCATCACCCGGGCTGCTCGTACGTAGTAATCTGTGCTTGAGAACTGTAATTGCACAGTAGGAAACTCAATAAACCTGGATCTTATCTGAAAGAGAAGCCGGTAATTGCCTGAAAGAAATGGATCCTGTTGCGGAAGGATATAAGACTGTGTCAGATGTATTGTTAGGCATACTTAAAAAAAAAAAAAAGGCATCAGGTTTTTGGGGTTTTGTTTTGTTTTGGTTGTTTTAAGATTAGCATCTAGCAAAGATTTACGAAAATCCACAATTTTTCTGCAAAAAAAAGCCTGCCCTTTTTTTTTTTTTTGTCCAAAATAAAAACCTATTTTAAAGTTATTAAATATTTTGGAAGCTCAACACTGCAGAAAGAATGCTGGCAGATCAATACATACCCTCACTATCAAACTTAATCTTCACTGGCTTCTGAATAATTCAGGCTCATTAGACTTCCAAGCTGTCTGGCCTAAAGGTTACCCGAGACATGCATCAATCTGTCAGAAAGGTGGCAAACATTTTTTCATTCCTTTTGCATCCACACACTCTGTATTTGTACAATAATAATAATAATAATAATAATAATAATAATTTCAAACCCTTCAGTTAAATCATAATTAGTCTGCAACCCCCTGTCCCAAATATTGAATATATTTGTTAAAATAAAAAACAAGCCCCACAACGCACACATGAGGAGCAGAGGGAGTATAAGCAAAAGATTCTTAAATGTCATTTTGTACAAGGCTACAGAGCTTTTTTTAAAAACAAAACAAAACAAAACAAAACAACACCCAACATGCTAATTAGGTGAAGGATATATTCACAGAAACATTAAGAGAACAGAAACACCGATGCAACCGTATTTGATTTACCAACTGTATTACTTAAATCTTGCCTTTATCAGGGGGCTTTAGCTATTCCCTCCTTTTGTTTCATCACCATCTTGCCAGCGCTGGCACAGATTAAATTGTCACGTAACAATCACAGGACATTCTTGTTTTGGTTCCTCGAACCAATAGCAACGTTGATGGTCAGGTACAGATACCTCCTCTGCTATGGTTCGGTAACCCGAAATCACACCTCCATAACCTTTTCTGCTGTAATATAAGGGCACATCACTAAAGAATTACTAATGGATGCAGTCAAAGTATTTTTATGTTTCAAAATGTCAGCACATCAAAGCCAAAAATAATTCACAGAGTATGTGGGAGATGACGTCCAAGCTATAGCTGTGGTTCAGCGGTAGGAATTCCAGTCCACATCACTCCCAAACCCTGGTTATGCATCACATTTGGGTGCCCGCTCCTGAGATGATGTTTTCTCTAACTTATCCTAGCATTGTATATGTAAAGCCAATTTAAAAAATAAAAAAAATAAAATAAAAAAATTCTGAAGGAGGGAACTTTGTGCGAACCAGAAAATAAAGACAGGAACAATAAGAACATCCACAGCGGCTCATATACACCACAGTGCCACTGTTCACTCTCTTATAATATACCGAGGGGTATCTAGTCAAGTTCAAAGACTGTAAAACTGAAAACGGACCCAAGATTTTAAACAACAGGTTCCATATATAGTACTCATCTCCACAGTGTGTCACTGAGATCCAAAACTCAATATACAGTGTCTAAATTTTATCATCTCCCAGGCTAGATTCAGTTGATTTACCTCAATTAAGGGGGGGG
>VYXH01008177.1:237621-264116 GCA_013397275.1 Burhinus bistriatus
GGGGGAAGGCATTTATGGTCAATAATTAATTAGCTAACTTGAACTAGGAGGAATACTATACGACAAAATTCCTTGAATTGTGCTTAATGGGACATTTATCACTGAAAATTAGGATTGTCAGGTATTTTGGATTATCAAGTTGTGGTAACATGGGTGTAAGGAAGTACATAACCAACAGAAACATGAGTTTTCAGAGATTTATCATGCAGTAATCCAGACGCCCGTTCAGCAGAGTTTTCTTTACAGAAAGCTAATTTGGTTACCACAGTCTCCAACTGACGTGGAAGAGGAGCACTTCCCCCATTCTAGTGTGATCTCCTATTTAATAGCAAACAATCGATCCGGTCCGGAGCAATTTCAAAAAGAGCACTAACCCTGGAAAGCAGAGATCTTGTCTCTGGTGGACACATCACACATGATTTCAAGCTATGATTCGAGTTGAATGCAATAACTGAAACTTGAAAAATTGAACCTCACATCGTTGGTTGCCAAAAGGAACAGACAGTGACAGGTTCCTTCAAAACCACGTATGCACCTTCCTCAAGGAGGGTATCCGTGGTATTATCCAAGCCTACAGTACCAACCAACAAGGGTACCGGCCAGTTACAAACTCAGTCCAGGCGAGATAAATGCTGGCCTGAAGAAGAAAATAGAAAGGAATGAGCAAAGTTAACAGCTATTAACAGAAATTAAGGCATGCATCCACATATCTGCTAAGTGTTCACATTTTCAATGGACTCCGAGGCCACAAACAGCCAAAAATATTCAGAAATACTTCCTTTTCCCTCCTACTGGCCATAAAATTGGCTATTGCAAAGTGCAGAAGGAGACATCTATTTCCCTTTGCGAGGTCTCTCACACACTGCAGTCGCCCGTATTTCTCCTGATTTAAGATGTATCATCTCACACGTGTTTTATCACCTGGCTGACGCTGTTCAGTTCCAGACACAATTAAAGGTGTCTATCCAGACAGTCAAAAAATCCACACTTCTTCCACATCCCACCATCTGGACCATGTTCAGAAACCATGAACTTTGTAATCCCTTATGGCGCTTCAGAACCTAGCCTTTACAGCATTTTCTCCTCTTCTCTTAAAATTTGATCCAGTCAAAGGTATTTGGGATTACTGCAAGTACAGGGTAAGCTTAAATGGAGTTTTACCTCTGACTTTGAAGGATGTTTCTGCTCTACACAAATCTTTACAGAGAAGAGGAATATGTATATAGAATTAAAGAATGGTTTAGGTTGGAAGGGACCTTTAAAGATCATCTAGTTCCAACTCCCCTTGCCATGGGCAGGGACACCTCCCGCTAGACCAGGTTGCTCAAAGCCCCATCCAACCTGGCCTTGAACACCTCCAGGGATGGGGCAGCCACAGCTTCCCTGGGCAACCTGGGCCAGTGTCTCACTACCCTCAGCGTAATTTCTTCCTAATATCTAATCTCAATCTCCCCTCTTTCAGTTTAAAACCGTTATCCCTCGTCCTATCACTACACTCCCTGATCCAGAGTCCCTCCCCAGCTTTCCTGTAGGCCCCCTTTAGGCACTGGAAGGGGCTATAAGGTCTCCTCAGAGCCTTCTCCAGGCTGAATAACCCCAACTCTCAGCCTGTCCACACGTATTTTGGTGTCTAATTGTTTCTCTGGTAACTCCTTTTAGTTATGGTCTGGTTGCAGGGACAAACATTTTTTTATATCACTACAAACATTTAGCAATGATAAAGGTGAAAGCGAGATAATATATCATTAACACAGACCTTCTCCGACATGTTATTGTACATCATTTCACATTCTCACCCTTGCTTAGGAAACAAAATCTCATAGAGTGGACTTTTTTTTTAATTAAGCATTTTTATGAAAACGTTTCTGTTAAGGTCAACGTAATCCCCTGAACGAAGGGCTCAGGTTCTCATTTTGCCTGTATTTCTACTTCTCGGGCTTGACAAGCTCTGAGCTTTCTGCCTCCGTAGAGCCCCTGATCCAAGGCAAGGCTATGACCACAAGGCTGAACTGAACCCTATAAACCATCCTTTCAAAATCCTCTACAGCTGTCTTTTCATTCAAGAAGTATCTTCCAATCCCATTACTACTTAATCCCTTTATAATCCAATCAACCTCGGCAGCATCATGTCAGCTCCCTCTGTCAACACTGTCACCCTGTAATATTTCATTCTGGGAAAGAGCGGCACTACTTCCCATTTCCAGAAAAATTCTAATTCCTACCCTTGACCCAGCTTTGTTCTGGATTTATCTTCAATTGGCGTAACCACATTAGAAAGACCGACTGTATCTTCCGCATATCTTCATCTTATGTGGGGAAAAAAGAAAAATTAAACTTCTCCAGCTATTTCTAAGGTAATAAAGCACCTGGCATAATTCAGACAGTAATTTGCTCTGGTTTACACCTCCATTTTAGCTGAATTTCAGTTGGGTTATCATGAAGTAAACTGTAAAGATACTCCCCAGAGGCCAGAGTCCTGCAATTAGGTTTCTTTTCATAGCTATTTTTCTTTTTCCTTCTCCTCCTCCTCTTTTATGGTAGTAGTAAATAACCTATAAAGCTACATTTTCCGGACTACACAACTGATTGTGTGTTACTACTCTTTGTGCATATTCCTGGTAGTTTTGAGGGAGGTGATCTATGGATTTGTGCTGCTGAGATGGTCTTCACCTCAAACACGCTCGGCACGACGAGACAGAGCTTTAAGCAGGCTTGACATCAGATTCTTTGCATTTCTACTACGTGGACACAGCAACTACCCAAATCCTTCTGGACGAGGTTATATCGGTAACATTTTCGTCTGGACCAGGCTGCCATCCATCCAACCAACCTTCCCTGAGACCATTCCAGGACCGGGTACTCACTGCGTTACGTGGCATGTGGCTCTATCTTATAACTTACATGTCTCACAGCTCTAATCCGGCTGTTTCAACCCAAATGGAAAAAACAATATATTCGAGCAGTGAACTCTATTGTCTGCAAGACTTTATTAAATGGAAGCTTAACAAATAATTTTTCATGCATGAAATTCAAGTGTTAACTAATGTATTAGGCAGAGCTACTTGATGGGCTGTACCTGATTGGAACTGCCAACAGTGTATTCCCAAGCCCTGAAACATTGCAGCCACCGAGCAGAAATCAAAAAAAGCTTTAACTGCCAATTCCTTCTACCACTATCAAACTAAGGAAAAAAGATCATTATGTAGAGCGTAACAAATACGTCCATCTTTGGAGGGCCAAGAAACCACTATGAGATACATGAAGGAGGTAAATTTAAGTTTTCCAAGGTTTTGATCAAGTTTTCATCATTCCTTCCAGTGATTTTTCTTCATTTCACTTAAACTAACAACAAACAAAATAACTTCAGCTTTTTTTATTTAGTTATCAAAAAGATGATCTTTTAAGAAAGAATGCATTTATTAATTTTTTATATTTGTGTGCTATTTTTTCTAGTTATTAATATTCTTTATAAAAAGCTCCTACTTTAATGTAGTCCAAAGACAGCAAAGAGGTCTAAAGGCACTCCTTGGTCCAAGACACCAAGGATTTTGTAAACCCATGACACGTTCCTGCTTCCCTTACGGCTTTTCAGGTGTAGTACAGGATCATCATATTCATTTATCATCATCCTTATAGTCCACAAGAGGACACAATCCTGTAACCATAGAAACATGGATGTTCCTGTGCACATGAGCCTTGTTTGCTCTCTCTGCCACATTGTCTCAACAATACTTGGATAGAATAATCCCATGTTCATTTGAAACCAGCGCAGCACCTGGCAGGCCCTTGCCTTCTCTCACTTTGGAGGTGAGCACAGGAATACAGCACGGCTTGGCGTCACATTTGAGCCCCTTCCTTGTCCTATCTGCCATTGATCTTCTTTGCCACCCATCCAAAGAGTGGGTGGTGATCACTGTCACTCTCAACAGCACCTGTGACTCAAAGAAATGAGTAGGGTTTTTTCCTAAAAAGTTGGGCCACAGCTAATTCCTCTCTCCCAACACACAAGGTATTTCTTCGTATCTCCCATCTTCCCTCTAAGTGCTGGCACTTCACAGAGCAGGCACCACGGGATCTATAAAATTGTTATTTGACACAACTAAAAAGATGAGGAATGAAACGGAGAGACCGCAACCACGGCCACTTCAGCCACCCACCCCTGCAGCCCACGACTGACTGGGAACATCTACCCATCTTGCTCAACTGGCTTTTTTCTCTCAAAGAATCGCCTTATTAAAATAAGAAGAGTGCAACGGGATAAAATTAGGGCTTAATTCTGCCAATACTAAGAGATACGGCAGGTATCACAGAATCACGCAGGGGTTGGAAGGGACCTCTGGAGATCATCTAGTCCAACCCCCCTGCCAGAGCAGGGTCACCTACAGCAGGTTGCACAGGACGGCGTCCAGGCAGGTTGGGAATGTCTCCAGAGTCAGAGACTCCACCACCTCTCTGGGCAGCCTGTTCCAGCGCTCTGCCACCCTCAAAGGAAAGAAGTTCCTCCTCATGTTTAGGTGGAACTTCCTATGTTCAAGTTTGTGCCCATCACCTCTTGTCCTAAGTATGTCTACCATATATTACAATTCTCAAAAAATTAGATCGTTATTCACTGTTTAAAGTTACGTATTTAACCATGAAAAGCTAGTGCGTTAAAAAAAAATAATTTCATTCTATCCATAGCCAAGCAAGTAAGAGCCAAAACATTTTGAGAGAGTCTTCAGTTAAAATTGATGTAGAAGGAGGTTTAGCCAGTATTCCAAAAAATAACCCGTCAAATTAGATCTGGGGAAAATTAGCAGTTAACAGTTATTTTGTGTATTTCCAGGAAATACTTTTACTCGTGTAATTCATTCTGAACTACTCCCGGCCTCCTAAATGCTGCACAGTCCCTTTAAATCTCTGAAAATTCAAGGTATTCCCTGGGCAAAGAGTGAAGTGCTCTGCTCCATACACAATTACACATTTACTGAAGTCAGATGCTAGGAAGAATAAAAACCTTTTCCTCCCCTGGCAATATAATTTAATAATTGTAAATCAGTAAAGCATTATAAACAGTTTCAGCATTCACAACACAGGCTTTACTGAGCATATTACTTCAAGACAATTAAAGATAATGATCGATACAAACCTCTAGTCAAAGATATTTACAAAAACGTACACTAGTCAACATTAACATGAAGAAATTAGGCACAAAAGTTAAAATATTAGAACCATGAGGCTCCTAAAGGAACTTTAATCATGCCTATTTTATATCTCATGCAATATACCGTGCAACTTTGAATATCCCCATAAATTCCTGAATGCGTATGCAACATAGCCAATGATAAATTTGCTAGAGGAACCCATTTTATCACATGAGGCTTTGCAGTTCTTTACATTTTCATGTTAAATTTTTCCACTAGTGTACATTGCAGGTTATTTCCTTTTTTATACACAAATAAAACATACAAAAACCCTCTTTGGCACTGAGGAACCATTTAGCTCTTAAATCAAAAGCTATTCACTGCAATTCAGCCTTTTAAAACTCTGTTTATTTCAGCTTAAAGAAAATTTTGTACATATTCATTCCCAAAGTGACTCATCAGTCATTATTTTAAAAAAAATCTTTTAAAAAAATCGCAAAGGCTTTTTTAATTCAAATATGAATTAAATATCCATCCTCGGTGAAGGAAGCTCTCATGTTTCCAATGACTGATTCTGGACATAGAGACAAGGGTAGATTTTATTTTCACTTTCTATTTTAGCTCTGCCCATTAGATGCAAACTCCTAGGTGCAAAACCAAACAAAATACCAAGCAGGCAGTTTAAATTGCTCCATAAAGTTGAATTGTAATAGAGCATAAAATGCTCACTTCTAAAGTTGCCACCTACAGGGTTCGGGATAGCTACTCACAGGCAGCCACTGCACAACAGGCAAATTTCATGTGCTTAAAAAGGTTTTTGGCTGCCTGTGTAAATCGTCTCTCAGCTACAGAACCAGGCGCCCCCGCTTAACTGAAAATCAACAGGGACAACATCTAATTAAGATCACAGTGGAACTGTGAATGCCATAAAGAGACCGAGATTCCCCAAAGTCGAAAGGCTATATAATATATGGAAAACCTTAAAACACATACTGCCAAGCAGAAGCAGTTCTGCTCAAGTATTACATCAACATTTTCTTGCTTCTAAAATGCCAAATAAGTGATTTTTTTGGTTTTGGTTTGACATTATCTATGGTATTTAAAAACAAACAAACAATGATGAGCAGTGTTTTACAGAGGCGCCGGTAAGTAGTTAAGCAGAGCATTTGTCACCACCCTGTCAACTTCTTGTTCAGAAATTAAAGTTGATGAGAACACCACCTAAATAGGCATGCATTGCTGTCACACCAACCCCACCTGCGATCAAACGGGCTTGCTCCTCAGCCTTAAAGAACCTCCATTTTCTCTTTAAACTCTTGGTTATACTCAAAGAAAAGGCTCTACGATGCTGTCAATCATCCGTCACAAATATTTAAGACAGTGCTCTAGACCAATGAAGCTACATTAATTTATAGACTTCACAGCTGATTGGGATTTATTTTTTTCATTGAAACACGATTCCCTATCTTAACAGAAGGCATTTAATTCTAAAACTTGTCGAGTGGTCCCAACAAAATTAATCAAAAGGAAGAATAGCAAAACGAAATAAATCAGTGATTTTAGCTTTTTGTCTACCTTTCCAAAATGAAGTTAGAGCTCTGCATTACAGCTTGTGTTTCAAACACATTTCACGAACAGTTGTGTTATCCCAAAATTCCTTTAGCTCCATAACAGATATCAAGAAGTTATGACTTCAAACAAATGTGCTTTTTGAGGCAAAACACCAAACCACTCCAGCCTAATAAACACGAGTCAGGATGTAAATACATTATCAAGGGCAACACCAACTGCCAGCAGTTGCACCCCATGAGACGACTGCAACTTCCCCATTGAATTTTGGCCTAAATTTTGCTCATTTTCATAGACTTAACCTATAGAGTTTGGGGAATTCTTTTGTTTCTTTTTAAGTAGCTCAATGTACTTCCCATTTCGCAAACACGTAGTGAATAGTGTCTCTACGAAACACCATTTGAGCACCAGCCTCCCAGGAGCGGCTGCTCCCCGTTCTGAACAGAACGAAGCCCAGCAGAGTTTCCCTCCATGGTTCAGAAACAGGATGCCAGCAGATGCAGAAAGCGTGAGTTTCAAAGAAAAAGCACATTCACAGCACTGAGCAAAACCCCAATACTCAAAAAACAGTGTAGGACATAAAATCAAAGCGAGGAGAGGGGGCTTCTCAGAGTTGAAGGACAGAAGGCTCCTCTGTTTTCCCTCTCAAATGTTGGCCATTAAGTTCCAAGCTGAGACCAGTAGCTTGTAATTGATTAAACCTAACCCTCAAAACCATCCACGTATTGAAATAAAAGCACCAAGTGAGGTGCAGCAATATTTAACACCCTCACTTTTGAAAAAGTTTTTAATTTCACACTTAGATGTGAATCTTCAGTTTCCAGGGGTTGATTTTTGTCACAGTTTTTCTGCTATTCAGTATTTTCTCACAGCGAAGATATTAATACACTGTAATCGAGACACCTTTATTTATTCCTTTGATAGGCAGAACATCAAATCTATCTGACAAAACAATCCACAACCATCACTTCATCCCCCAGCATTGAGGGAGAACTCAATAGTTTAGAGAAGAATAGATTTTTATCTCCTCATCTCACACAACAGAGATGTCATAACAGAGTATGTTATTTGCATACCTCAAATCTGAAGGTCTAAATATTTTGGCCTAAAATCAACATTTCCTTTTTTTATTGTGATCACGGTGAAGATTTTACCAAATGCTTTGTAAAGCAGTATCTGACATCGCTGTTTACATAAAAATATTTAACGCTACTTGTAATGCTAATGAAGGGTATACTGGTTACAATCACATAAAGATTCATTCACGCCTTGGACTGCAGAGGAACGCAAGCCATGTGGGACAAGAGCTAGGAACAGTAACATTTTATCACACTTTCAAGCTTCCCAGCTCCAATTAGGATAAATATACATATACATCTTTGTCTTTTTATTGACCATTTATACAAGGTGACATTAGGAATGCCTCAGACTCCAAGGAGCCGGATGGAACTAGGAAGACCACCTTTGTGGAAACATTTCTTCACCCCAGGCACAGGTGGGACACCCCCGGGAGAGCAAAGGCAACGCTGATGGTGGGATCGCAGCACTGGAGCAGTTCCAGGCAATGCTTCCACTCGCACAGCAGTGCAGGGGACCAAAATTGCACCAAGCCACCTAACATCAGTATAAGGCGCAAAGGTGACGAGATCAGCACAAGACAAACATGGACCTGTTAGAGCAAGTCCAGAGGAGGGCCACGGTGATGATCAGAGGGCTGGAGCTCCTCTCCTATGAGGACAGGCTGAAAGAGTTGGGCTTGTTCAGCCTGGAGACGAGAAGGCTCCGGGGAGACCTTAGAGCCCCTTCCAGTACCTAAAGGGGGCCTACAGGAAAGCTGGGGAGGGACTCTTCGTCAGAGAGCATAGTGATGAGGAGTAACAGTTTTAAACTGAAAGAGGGGAGATTTAGATTAGATATTAGGAAGAAATTCTTCACTCTGAGGGTGATGAGACACTGGCCCAGGTTGCCCAGGGAAGCTGTGGCTGCCCCATCCCTGGAGGTGTTCAAGGCCAGGTTGGATGGGGCTTTGAGCAATCTGGTCTAGCGGGAGGTGTCCCTGCCCATGGCAGGGGGGTTGGTACTAGATGATCTTTAAGGTCCCTTCCAACCCAAACCATTCTATGATTCTACGATCTCCTTGATCTGCTCTCCTGTTCAGCAGCTTCACTAACACCAGTTATTCAGGAAGTCATCATGCCTAAGGCCCCTCCAGTTCCACAGGTGAACTCCTCACCCAGGGGAACACCTACTGGCTATTCACCTCTTTCATTAATCACAAAAAAGTAACCAATCTATCTTTTGTGGCACTATTTCTGGATGTCTCTTAACACATCAAACACGGTACATGGTCTTATTTCATCCTGAAGCCTAAGCAACCATAGGGTGTGAGTAGGACTTGGCTTGGAAGTCACTCAGGACTTCCACGCACTGTAATAGCCAAGAAGCCATGCCGCAATACATAACAAACTTCATAAAACAAACTGAACAGCTAGAAAGAAATACTGCTGAGATGACAAGCAGAGACAACAGTAACCTGTTTATTGCTTTCGCCTGTCCTGCGAGTATAGATTTCATAAATGAACTAATCACTTCAAGTATTAAATGCTGGCTAGGACAGGCAAGCTTAACTGCTCCTCTCACCATTAGATGATGCTGTTCATGAATTAAAGAACAGCCAAGATAGCAGTGGGCATCTGGTATTCCCATCGATGGCACAGTGATGACCAAAACCTGTCACTAAGCTCCACCGCAGATCTCCAGTTTACATTCAAGTCCTGTGTGCTTTAGTCGGTAGGACTGAGGATACCTGATAAACAGGTATCTAAGCGGCAACCTCTGCATGCAGAAACGCTGAAGCAAGAGCTACAGCAGCATTCTTACGGCTTATAGGCACTCAGCCCACGTCTATAAAACAGTATGGTGTCTAAGCAGAGAGCTGCAACACGGAATAAATTAAATGGTTTCATTACCTGATCACTATGAAGAGTAAGAATTGCCCGACCACCTAGCTGATTCATAGTCCCTAACCAAAGTCACTGATGGAATAAGGTATAACGCTTAAATTCTGCCCAGTTCACCCCAATCCCACCTGATGGGGACAAAACTTTCCCTGGATGCAGGCTACAGCCATGACAAACCAGCTCTGCTTTAGGATACGTAAGGGTGCTTATGTGGTCCCTGCATTACGGCAAAACTAATTTTATATCTTTTATAATTGCATTGAAAAAACTGTTGATACTTCAATAAAAACGTGCTGATATCCACTGACTGCGAATCGAACTTCAACTCTACATAGAAGACATGAGTTTAATGCTTGCAAGGGAAAGGCATAATTCCTCTATTTACTTTCCTTCCATAGGATCTCTCTGGTTATCTCTCGCTGTTACTGTTTCATTCAGTTTACATCTACTACAGCAGCTGCCAGGTGGTTTCCAATGTTTCCCCCAAGCTCCAGTTGCAAGCTTTCCACAGGTAATTAAATTAGAGCCACATTTGCATGGCAGCTTTTTGTAATAAGCAAATTCACAGCGCAGGCTTCAGTTACAGGTAATTAAGAGTTCTTTGGTACAGCAAAACATACCCAAAATAGTTAACCCATGGACAGAAAAGCTCCAAAACATAAGGAAAATTGAAACACCGTAAAAATTACTTGCCTGAAACTGCGGTAAGAAAAAAAAACAACAGGGGAATTGGTTACGATAAGCCAAATAGCATTGCAAAAGCACAATAGAATGCCCATCTGCAGATCGCAGTCACTTAGCTCCTTCCCCAACCCCGTTGACTCTACTACAAGTATCAGTAGGGAAGGAAAATTTAAATTTAGATTAGATATTAGGAATAAATTTTTTACTGTGTGAGACACTGGCCCAGGTTGCCCAGAGAAGCTGTGGCTGCCCCATCCCTGGAGGTGTTCAAGGCCAGGTTGGATGGGGCTTTGAGCAACCTGGTCTAGTGGGAGGTGCCCCTGCCCATGGCGGGGGGGTTGGACTAGACGATCTTTAAGGTCCTTTCCAAGCCAAACCATTCTACCATTCTATGAAAAGGTATTTTCAACTTCTACATACCTTTCATTTCCATACCCTCCCTGAGTCGAATGGGGCACGCTGAGGAAGGGAGAGGAGCACCAGGTTAGCCAGGATGGCCTCCAGCCTTCATGAGTTCATTTTGCTGAGAAAAATAAAGAAGGGACAATCCTATTGCCGGAATCACGCAGCAAGGAAAAGGTTAACGCCTGTAGGCAAGGCTGGAGCTGGATATAGCCGCAAAATTAAGGCAGAGGTGGCAAACAAGGTACTTTGGTAACTGCTTGGGCTAACTGGGGGAAGCAGCAGTAGTATAAGGCAGGACAACCCACAAGCAAATGGTGCGGAACGACTGTGCGTGATGACAGCACAGGCAGGCAACACGATGGGGTTTTTTGTTGAAATTACAGCTACTTACAGCATCAAACACTTCCTTGCCCCCAGCCCCAGTAAGAGATTCTTCTCGACTCAAAAGTTCACACATGCTTAAAGAGAGGCAGGAAGACCAAGAACCAGACAAAAGGAATATTTAGGTTTCCTTCAGGAGAAAGGCATCAGACAAAGTCACAGCAATTAGTAATGGTGCTTTTGGTCATCAATCTTGTGATGTTTTGGGATTTCTACACTTAAATTTCAGTTT
This sequence comes from Burhinus bistriatus, assembly GCA_013397275.1. Lineage (NCBI taxonomy): Eukaryota > Metazoa > Chordata > Aves > Charadriiformes > Burhinidae > Burhinus > Burhinus bistriatus. Next base: position 248,976 of record VYXH01008177.1, read on the forward strand.
CTGCGATATCTGAGAAGCAGAGAAAAGTTTGCAAGTACATGTAGATGCATTTATGGCTCAAAAATGGTAGGTGGGTCTTTTGGTTTTTTTAAAAAATAACTTTCTTTCAATGAGCCTCATCTGAAAGGAGGACAATGTGTTCTTCTGAATGCCTCAGGATTCATCTCAAGGAGAAACATCCCCTACACTGGGACTGGGCAGCGTAAACAGAAAATTACCCTAATGAAACATGAAGGTTTTTGCATCCTCCTCACAACTAACACAGTGCTCATTTCGATTCATGGATTACAAGATATTTTCATCTAAAATTGGCTTTCCCCCCATTAGAATCCTATAGGGCTTGTTTAATTACTGCTAATGAGAATGGATTTTTATATACTACCTGTTCATGTCTTTTCAGATTTGTTTTTAATACCAACCCATTCCCCTTGGGAAAATGACCATCATTATCACACAGTCCTCTGCAAAAGCAAAAAATAACCACTGTCACTTTGGGTCACCATAGCAACACTACTGTTAACTACACCGAATTTGGTTCAACAGGAGAATATATATGTGTGTGTATATATATACACACACACACAGAGGTGATAAATGACTCGTAACACAGTTCAGGGAATTCTCATTTCGATGATGTGCTTCCACCTCCTTTTGCCAAACGAACCCAGTTAAGCTTAGGGCATCCCGAAGTGGCAGTGGATAACGCTGCAGATCATCTCCTCCATAGCCTCCATCACCCAGCAACCTCCCAACCTCATGCTATTGTGAAATACCACCTTCTCTCCCATACTGCCAACAAAAGCAAGTTTGGGGGGATTTTTCCCCCCCCTTCACTAGATTCAGATGTGTTGCCTAGAGGCTCCTGCTGTCACGTCAAGCCACTGCCGCTGGGTGTCTGGCAGAGCAGCCCTTGCCAAGCCAAGCCGCTAAGGCAGGACGGGCCACTGCTAGTCACCTCTGCTTTCTGCTCGTCCACAGGCGAGGAGGCACCTGGTCAAACAGCGCCGCAGTCGTCATCCAGTGTGCTCATTTAAAGAGCCTGCCAAATACTGTCAGAAATGCCGTCGTATCACAGGCTGGCAAAATAGGCCATGTAGTCACACGCTGTAACCGCATTGATTCCCAAGGGATTCGCCCATTTAAGTCCTATTAACGTTAATGGGAATTACGGGCAGAGCACAAAGGCAACTGAATGAAACAAGCTTGTAAGAGCGAATTCACCGTCAGAAGCAAAAATGAGAAGTGTGCCGTTCTTTTCGGTGCGCGGGAGGTTGGATCCTAAGGCAGTTAAATCAGCTAATCCATTTTAATAGAAATAAAAGCTCAAAAGGTAAATTGAGTATCTGGTTTCTCTATTTCTCAACGGGGAAAAAAAAGAAGTTTGTTTTGGTGGGGTTTTTTGGCATCGTTTCCTCCTAGGATATACTTTTTATCTGATATTTGATGAATACTGGTTCATTAGTCCTCCCAACACTAATGAACCCAGGCATCCTAACTCACTTGGGGACAAGCAGAATTTTGCCACAGTCACCAGGAGACAGTTTCTGGGCCTCCTCCTCACAAAAAGCACAACAGTTGTAGTGGAAAACCTCCTTTTGCAGGGGTCTTTTTCCCTTCTGGTCTATGTTATATATTTCATTTTGCATTCAATCCAGCGTTTAAACGCACAGCCAAGCTTAAATGGAAGCCTTCCTGCCCCCCCCATCACCCCACTAGACTGACGGAAAACGTTACTATCTATGCATGACATTCCTGATAACAGACCAGTAAGTCTACAAACAGTGAAATTAATCTCAAAATGTGTGATAATACTTTTAAGAAGTTTGAGCTTTCAGTTATTTCTCATTTGTGAAGTCATGTTTTCTGATTTTTATTTTTTTTTTTTTAGCCTTTTTTTCATACTGTCAAAAAAAAATCCCACAATAAGACATTCTTAAGAATTTTTAGGTTCATCATTTTCTGAGTTATATTGTGGTCACTTTTAATCAAATTCACTTCTTTCACCAGCGATTTAACATGAACAGAAAATAGTATGCCCAAATAAAGGTATCAATACTGTTTAAACTAAAGAACAAAGAAAATGCTATGCTGAGTGCCCTATATTACCTTGAGAAGAATGTGAAAATATTTTCTGATAATGTATATCCCTCTTCTACATTATAGTTTTCCCCATCTTTCTAGATAAAAAACCAAACCAAAATCCCCATGTCTGGACCCAGAAAGAACCCGCTAGGAGTATTTTCTTGTCTGAACTGGAACTGAATGGCCGTTCTGAGTTACTCAGGGCAACACGCCCAATAGAGAAACCTCCCGGGGCAGATCATCCCTTAAAGTGTTATTTTCTGAGCTTAACAAGGAATTCCTCAAGACTCATAACTGGCTGCAAAAAAATGAGCTTCCTCCCTTCATTTGTTTTGAAGATACCACCATTTTATTTCCTTTTTCTTTCTTTGGACGTGTGTTGTGAGAGGGAGAACCAGAGTCGATAATTTCCTTTCCCTGTAGGATTAGGTGCCTCACAGACCTTTCCCCGACCCTCTCATTTGCAGCTTTGCAAAGAGAGGCATCCCAGCCTTCACCAGTTTCCTCCTGAAGAGAATGTTCATGTCTTTGAGTATTTCCTGCAACTTTTCTTTACTCCTTCTAGCTGTTTTCTGAGAGACGTGCAATAAGGAGCATCCAATGCCAGATGAAACCTCATCACCCACCCACGCAACAGCCCATGGAACACTAACGGCACTATTCCACCTTTCGCAACTTCACAGCTGATTGGCTGGTTTTGATTATAGGTACCTCTAAACAGCAGCTTTAATGGAACAAGACATAATAATGCTCACACTTTTCTTTGAGCAGAAATAGCGTTTAATATCATTTCACCATAGGGCTGATTTATAACCATCTTGTTTGTGCCAAATATGCAATATCAGCGTTTATTTTGAAATCAATTACAGTAAAACTAAACCAAAAACTCCAAGTTAAGCCACAGGTTCACATCACAAAGAGCTTAGCAGTAATACCAGTATAAGAAAGAGCTGACCTGCCTTCACTGGCCCCTTTTTTTCTCCACCAGATCACACAGTTCATCACCCCTTCCGCTGGGAGGGCACAAGGTGTTTGCGGGGCCGTGCTCCGAGCCGAACGTCTCCGATTCCTCCATACCACCCACAGCCTCATCCCTGAAAGGTACGCTGGCACGGCGGAGAAGACGGCATTTCATGCGCTGGTAGTGGGATTACTTTAATCCCCAGCTGAACATTTTACATGCAGAAATTACATTTTTAGCGGCGGTGAATTTTAAGACTGCACTAATCTGCTCTTCAGGTACAATTTAGCATTTTTTACACTACACAATTCCTGCACCACTGTAAATTACACGCAACCTAATCTCCCTTCTTTTTGGTTTCTATACGGCTTCTACCTGTTTCCGCAGTGGTGTAAGGAGGACTTAACAATAAACAGTTTTGCACCCTTTTATCTCAATTGGTTTAAAAGAACCAATTTAGTTAAACGAGAACAACTCCCTGGTGAAGATAGAGATTAAATAATACTGGTATAAAAGGAAAAAAAACCCCACACCTCTTGCTCTTTGTACATGTGGATTGGTGTTACCACTGTTTAAATAACGAATGACACCTCTGAATCTGTTTTCTTGTATTTCTTCCTGACTGTCTCTGGCCCGCTGCCTTGTCTTTAGTTAAGACGACAATAGCGCAGCTTGGGGAAGGAAAGTCTCTGCAAGGATGAAGCCGGCTATGAGAAAAACCTGGCTTTCCTCAACCTGAACTGACTGAACATGAACCCAGCCGCTCCGACGGCTGCAGGATGTGCTGGCAGCACCAGGAGCCAAACAACTCAAAAAACCTCAGATTATTCTTTCTCTCCTCCTACTCAAGACCATCCTAACATTTGCCATCACAGGGATCCAGTCCAGATTTTGATAGTGTGTAGCTTCTCCCTGGGGTCACAGGTTCTGCCTCCTGTTTAACCACATGCACACAAAAGATGAACATTAATGGCTTTTAAAAAATAAATAAATAAATAAAAAACCACAAAACAAAACCAACAACAAAACCAAAGCTACTTTCAGTTTACTCTGAGAAGATGACAACAGACCAGAGTGAAACAGCATCAGGCTGGATTTGGTCTTTGGACTACCAGCTGTCATGTAGGTCCACCAGTACATGTAAGACACGGCTAGATCCACTTTGCATAGTTAATTATGAAAGCTTTCCCATTAGAGTTTATAAACCGAATCACAGCCACGACCTAAGTTTATGTGTACTGTATTCAAGACAAATTACAGCAAAAGTTTCAAGGATAAACCTTCAGCCAGGAACAGACCTATCGGTTGTAGTCTCCACGCTTTCACTGATAGGCAATAATTATGGTTCATAGTTGCTAAAAGGCTTCTAACAAACCTCTCAAAGCAATTTATCGTAATTAAACCTTAGATATGTTTCAAGCTTTTGGTCCTCAGCTCATTATTTATGGGCCTTTCAAAATTGTTCCAGTACATTAGTTTTTCTATTTTTAAGCAAATCTATAAGCAGAGCCTATCAAACGTTAAAAGAATTATGATTCCCAGTTTATAAATGTGGGTAATATACATGGACATTAATAGCTTAGACTTTTTTTAAGCAGCATTGAATCATTAATTCATGATCTACAGAGATTATTAGAGTCAGGTAGGGCCTGCTTTGCAAGAAAGATATTATGGATACGTTAAAAGGAGCAGAATTCACAGACAGTGCAAAATCTGCCAAATGTAACGATCACTTAAAATATTTTGTACAGAAGTTGGCATTAATAGTACTTTCACATCTTCAGATACAAGTGATTCGTTGTAACTCCCTACAGTTTGGCCCGAACTTCTACCAAATATTAATTATTTCCATCACCGTCTCTTCTTATAATCTCTTTTCCTTACCTGTACTTTTCCCATTCCAGCCTCGTTAAAACGTACACTGTCCAAAATACGTTATCCTCACGGTCAGAGTCTCAGCAACCAACTATAACAGGCAGGTCCTGGTCCCTACTCTGCATAATTTAGATCAGGGAAGTCTTCCTCTGCCTCCACTTACATAAAATAGCTGTAAGGGTGACCACTGCTTATGTGCTGGAGCAGAGACTGGCCAACACACATAGCTGGCCGTAAGCAAGCACCATGATAACAGCATCTCTAAGTAAAGACTGCCTTCTGGTGGGACAACGTACTCCTACACACTTATTTACTCTTAGATAAGTCTGGTTAACATCAGTTAATTACAAATAGCTGCACGCTATACTTAAATAGCACATGGCGTGCGTGATCAATGCACACATTGAGTTATCAATCAAGTGAGTTTGTTCACTCGGAACAGCGAAGTCTCTGTAAGAAGACAACCAAGTTAGAGGAACCCTGTTCCCCACCACAGCAGTGCCCAACTGCTTGCTGGGGTCACTCCAGACTAGGTAGGACCCATCCCCAGTGCCACTTTGGAGCACGAAGCTTTAGCTGTAAACAGAAGACACTACAACAAGGAGGAGACTCCTTTCTTCTAGTCAACACAGAGCATCTCTCCCTCCATCACCTCTACCAGAAGCAATATAGCTATAGCTATCCAAGCAAAATTGCCTTCGACGTTGTCACGGCCTCATTAACACAAAAATATTAAGTGATCTTTCCAGTCAGTAAAGCCCACAGCCAAGGTGAAGTCTTAGTTCCTTTTTAAGTTTAAAATGTGTAGAAATATGTTGATTAATAGGGAATGAAGAGAAATTGTTGTCCAAAGAGAAGAGCAGTCAATCATAAGCTTTGTTAACAGGACCGTAAGTGGAGGTCCTGACACAGTAAGACCTCTTCTAGCTCCTATTCAAGCAGCCAAACGGCCCCTGGAGGCATCTGAAGAACAGGGTGGCTAAATCAGGGAGTCCAGTTTATCACAGCGTAACAGAAGAGAATTAAACTCTTTGTCTTTCCCTGATTACCAAGCGCAGAGCTGTTGCGAGAAGGAACGGCCGTAACGTGCTTTGTAAGGCAGACATTGCACCAGGAGCTGGCCATTAGCCAGCACAGATCTCTGTCACTTTTTAAAGATAATCTGGTTAAACAGCTACATCTTTCCTTATTATGCTTTTGTTTCCACTATACACATGAAAATTAGCTTAGAGACTAAGAGGGCTAATTTCCATTTTTAGGGATATGTTTTATCATTGTGTGCAGATAGGATTTGCAGCCTTTGCTGAACGCGTGGCGTTACCAACCCACTCGCTTTTCTCTGCCCAGAGAAAGGAAAAAAAAAAGGACATTTGCATCACGTAAGCAGAGAATATAGTCCAGCTTTTCGTCAAAGGAAGAAAAGCCTTGAATTATCACCCCCTACCTAATAAAGCCAGGGAAAACTGAAGCACGATAGATGCTGAAAGCAAATTTTCCCCAACGCTAATAAAACGGCAGGAGAAAGTACAAACTTCCATCCACTCATTTTTTTGGTCACTGCCTTTGAGATTGCGTTCTCGTGAACGTGATGTGAATCCCACATGAAAGAAACTCAGCGTAAGATTTCTCACCACAACGGTAGGTATTTGTAGCTGTAAATAAAAACGGGTAATTTGCAGAAGTCTGGTTGCCAATCTTGTCACTAGCGGTAGCAAGTGTATGAAAATTGTACTCGGTGCTTACCTTCAGGCAAAGCTTTGAAAAGTGGGTCTGAGATCTTAAACAGCAAAGCACCAGTGTATATTTACCACTCCTGGCGAGAAAAAAAAACCTTAAGCAAGGGGATATAACACAAGAAACCCTGTCTCAGTATTATTCCACTCTATTTACTTGAAGAGCGGAGGAGTAAGGAAGCAATTCTAGGATATTGGTACATTACCTGCAATTCCCATCATTTAATAGCTGTGACCAGGGAATGGGAAAAGGTACTAATGGAAGGTACAGATAGAAGGAAGCGTGAACAGAACTGGAATTTTAAAATAGAACTGCCCGTCACATTCAGGACCGTGTACTCTGTCGGATCAAATGGCATCTCAGTCTTTCTCACGAAGGACCGTGATCACATCACCAGTGCAACACCAGCGTCAGTCGTCTTCATATACCCACACATACAGTATTAAATGATATTATATTGGTATTTAATACCTATGTATATATGATTAAGCAAGATGCCTATACGTATACACACATCAGCATGGTCAGTAACTTGGTCCATGCTGAAGTTACACCCCAAAACAGCACTGGGAGAGCTGCATCTTTCGCAGAAGAGAGAAACTGGAAGAACGAGCAGTTTTCACCGCGATTGTATATGCAATGTTAGGCTGGCAGAAAATTGTCGTTCTAGTCCATAAGACATTGTGTAGCACAACTATTTGAGCTAGCTCAACTTGCAAAAGCGCAAAACTTCAGTATTCCTGTAAAAGTCAAAGGAGCTGTGGCTTCGGTGCAGTCCCCCTGCGACGGTGCCCAAGAGGACTCTGCAAAGTCTCCCGCGTGACTGCTTGCCCGGTTTTGCATGTAAGAAACCAACGCTGGAAGCTGCCAAGACATCAGTGTCAGGAATCAGAGAAGCCAGCAGGTTCCAGGTGTTGCCAGGAAGCCAGGAGCTTTTCATCAGCCTTGTGCCCGGCTGTCCTCACAACTCTCCTGATATCAAACAGCAGCAACAACAACCCCGCAATTCCGAGAAATCAACAATTTGTGTCATAATGAGTTATGGGTGGGTATTTTTTTTTTTAGTCCTCCTTTCTACATATCTGTCACAAAACCCAGCAGTGTCTTTTTCCGCAAACTTGGCGTTCAGTGGAGCATCTTGGGCTGACATCTGCCCACACCTCCAGATACAAGATGCTAGGGCTATTAATAAAGTTTTTCATCTCAGTAAGTCGCACTTCATGTGTTCTTAGTGTAGGATTAATAAAATAATACTGGAAAGCAAGAGTTCTGTCATCACAATGATTTAGCATACATACCGGAGATGTAAGTATAAATAATTAAACCTACCGATCTGAAGTACACATCTGAAAGTCACTCCGACTGCCACCAAACACACAATTTCAAGTTCATTCAACAGCTAATACCAAAAGCACTCACAACAGTATAAAACAGCACTGAAATACGAGAAAAATCATTTATTCAGTCTGATCTTGTATGTCAAATGTCGTAATTTAAAATAATCATTGAGCTATCTCACACTGGTTCCCTCTGCATTACTTTTGCCCAGTTTCATAGCGATTCAAAGAAAAACTTACCCATGAAACAGGTAAGTAAAAAGCAATTCCCCCACGCAGCACTTAATTGCCCGATTTTGTCTTTCTAGGCAATCCACTTCGTAACTCCATGTCGTGGAGTGCTTTCCTGTTGTGAAAATTCAAATAGACTAATAGGCTTCTCTGTCTCTGCTAGCAAGAGAATTTTATTTTTAAGATTGTACTTAAATGCAACTATTGTACCGGAATCAATGCTTTTCACTCAATTAGTCAACGTATCCTTTGAGAAACAAAGTTACGTAGGAAGTACATTTCAAGTTTTCCTAGAAGTTAGGGGCTAGGGCTAAAACAAGAAAATATTTTTTAAACTGAGACATAACGAAATATTGACTGACAGAGGGGGAAAAGAGTGGCTTTGTTTAGCTTCAAAAACTACGATATAGTTCACATTAAAGCCAAGAAAAGACATCACAGTAAAAACATCTCCTGTAACAAAGATAGCTTCTGTTCCTGTGAGCGTTTTGCCAATTACACTGGCAACACAGCAACAAAAACATAAATATGAGGACACGCTAAAAAAGGTAGCTGACTTAATTCCAAAGCTACAATGACGAAAACACTTGTCAATAAAAATTCAGATACACAAGAGTATCAGCCACGATTCCTTTGCCTGCAGGTAGAAGGGAGTGTAAGACTTACAGACGCACTAAGTTAACATTAACGCTATTTACAGATATTTGTGTCTTGCTTCTCGCAGTGCCAAAACGAATTTAAACCGTATATTTTGGGCCACATCCAAAATACAGTTTTCTAATTCGAGGGAAGAACACCCAGCCCAGACAAATAAAACAAGACGCATCCAGAGGAATACCACAGAAGGGACGCGCAGGAGCTGAAGAGGGAGGGTGGAGGAGGACCTCCAAAGGGTGATGAATACTGGAACACAGCTACAATTTGTGATAACATTTAACCCTCTGCCCTCAGTTTAGACTCTCCAAGACATTAAATGAATACCAATATGTCAATAAGCCAGGGCAAACACAAGCCCAGACAGAACAACAAAACCCCTGCCCCCTAACAGCATCCATCCCTCTTTGTCTTCCAGATTACAGGAGAAGCCACGGACTCAGAAGTCTTTAATCCGCAGGCGAGAGCTGCCAGGGAAGAGTTAAAGCAGGCAGAGCCACCCGCACCTGCGGCAGCGGCTCATCTGCTCTCCCTATGCAGCAGCCCTGCAGGTCACCGCACTTTAAAAAAAAAATAAATAAAAAAAACCTGCCTGCTAGCACCGAGCCAATACCTGTCACTGCTGCAGCTGTATTACACAGCAGTTGGCAGGGATAAAATAATTCCTTGTTAAGGAAGGATTTATAAAATATGCAGGACATTAACCGAACATACGCGGCTACTAGTTTGAGATTATAAATTCATTTACCTAGAAACAATTGCCGGGTAGAAGGCAGGCCGGAGAACCAGTCCGGTTTCCCTTCACTTTGCCAACAGAGACACAGCAGAATTTGTGCAATTCCTAAGACCACGATGTTAGAATGAAATTCTCAGATTGATGGGAATTAAGAGCGAAGCATCAATACACAGAACAGAGTCCAGAACAGGGAGAAGTTAAGCGTTGAATCGCCTTAACATCCCCCAGAGTAAAATTGCTAACACCTCCAACATCCATTACACTAACCATTTGGCCTGCAAAACTCCCCAAGGAAGGGACAGTGCCAAATCTCTTCTTCCAAACATGACCATTAGAAGCTACTTAAACATCTATCACGCCACTGCCCAAATGCTGCTGTGAGATGGTCCAGGTCTTCTCAAACCTCTCTTTCACCCTGCCACAAGCAAGTTTTTGTTGGGTTTATAAAGCGTTCCCTGTTTGATCTGCGATGCTGCGGCGAGCCAGATCTTAGCATCTTCTGCATGGGTGGATGGGAAAGGAGGGAGCACCAGCAGTTGGCCACCGGACTGCGGGGACGGGGAGGAAAATCGCCTTTGTTTGATCCAAGCATTAACTGAGAAGAGTCCAACTGGAAAGAAATCATTCTCTTCCAACCTCCCTTGGACACCTGGGCTAAGACAACAGCCCTTCTCAGCAGGGCTGAGGAGCACGTGGCTCCTGCTCACAGGCACCCGTCCTGCAGATACCTCTTACCACTGCTTAATTAGCAGCGGCAATTTGCTCTTTATCACTCCCAGCGCTGTGTTGGGTTATTTTTTGTGTTGTTGGGTTTGGTTTTTTTTAAGCGGACTTGTCCTGATATTCGAGGGCTACATTTCATTTTCAGCTCAAATTAAAGGCTGCCGAAATCCATCATGGTCTCGCCTCCCTGCATGAGGAGTCAGCTCTTATCTCTCAGTGGGGGGAAGCGAAAATGGGCTCGGTTGCCTAGAAACCTGAACGAGCATCTTTTAAGTGAAAAGCAACTTCTGGACTGTTAATTCAGGAGCAGAGAGTCCAGACGAGAGGATGGTGCCAGTCGCTTTGCCTTCAACATCTACAGGGTGATCCTTTCCTGGGGAGAACGAAAGATAAACAAACACTGGTCTAGGACTGAGTAGAGTCCAGATTTTTTTTTTTGTAAACCAAGTAGTTGCAGATGCTGCAAAGCAGGGCACGAGCCTCTCCAGGACAAGACGACTCCTTCCTACTGTGTCACAAGGGTTTGCGCAGCCTGCGCCCGCAAAGACTCGTTCACTCATTTAATTCGTGTGCAGCACCACAGGTACCTATTTGCTGGAAGGGAATCCAAGAATAAACCAAGGGACACATCATTTATCTGAAAGCGGATATGTAGTAGTAACACCTTACATACAGTATTATTTATCTCACAAAAAGGATGGGTTGCTCTGCCCTCAGTAAGAATGAATTACATTGTATTTTATGCAAAGATCCAATCTATTTTTTATATAAGAAAAAATATCTACTCCACTCTTGTCTAAATTACAGCATTTACCATGTATGCACTGAGTATGTTTTCCTTTAATTTACAAAGAAACTCATGATTAACAGCATTTTAGGAAAAGTCTTCTATGGAATTTCGTATTAGATCTCAACTCTGTTCCCATCTGAAATGTTTTCACTAGCAAAAGCAAAATCTTCAAGATATTCCTATGAAGTTAATCATATCTTACATATTGGTCATGCTGATAGCTGTGTCAAAAAAAAAATACTGTAAAAAGAGTGGTTTGACCATTAACTGAATTTTGAGGCTACAAATATTAAAGGCTAAAAAAAAGTAGTGCAAGACAGTGAAGTACCAAGGAGAAGACCCACGCTGATGAAGAGCGTTTGAGCCAAGACCCCAACTCCTCGAGTAGCTACGGCTGAAATCGGTGGGGTCAGGCAATCACCAGGGTAAGTACCAGGTCTTACTGTACTCCTCCATCAGCTTTGAGCCAGTACATTGCCACAGGAATCCCAGTTCACCTGGGAAGCAGAAAGGGAGCTACAAGAAGGGAAGCAAAGGGCTGTTGCAGGTATCGCCGCATCCAGCTCTTCTGCTTGAAGTGGGTGTCCCCAGCTAGCCTTGCCTGAAGGTTGTGCCCGCAACAGGGAACGCCCTGAGATGCAGACGCACTTCTCCCTGTTATTCTTGCCTTCAGGTCTTAGTCAAGTTATTTAGACCATCCCTTCAATGCCAAAAAGCACACGACACAGAAACAACTGATTGGATTTTGCTATTTCGCATTAAAACCCAAGAGGATACAAGATATACGATACTTCTACTAAGTTGGCCAACGATAACATTACAAGCAACTATGACTACAACTAGCTACAATCTGAGTACAAACCGTTTGTGCTTTGTCTCCACTAGGTTTTGATATTAAAATAAGTATGTTTAAGTCTAGAATCACTACAGACATACAGTATTTCTATTTATTTCAGGGAAAAGAATTTGGCCCCAGTCTGCAGAGAGCTTAGTGTCCCTCTGTTTAAAAAAAAAAAAAATAAAGTCTTTCTTTCCCTATCTCGCAGAAACACTAAGGATACATGTACAAAAGATTCTGCAGTGTTCAGAGGTTATGGTAAGTGACCAAACACAGCTAAGGTGAAAAGAAAGAATTCATCAGCATGAAGTTGTGTCCTGCTTGCTCTACTTGTCTGCCTTTTTTTTTTTTGTTATTTATTTTTAAATCCCTCTTCCTCCCTGTTCCTTTTTTCAAGTTACTTTATTCTAACATTTTTCTTGATAAAACAGGCTCAATAACATGCATATAACTAAAGAAACCCACCTGGTTTCCCTCCCTTCCCTGGCCTCAAGCATTGGAAACAAGATCTACCATCACGTGCCACTAAACCGCTCACCTCTGCTTTTTAGAGCTGATGAAAGCTTTGATCGTGGCAAACTCAGTCTACAGTAACTGTTGCTCCTAGGCCAAATATTTTATCTACCATCTGCCCTGAACACCAGTAACCACTAGATGAGAAGAATACTCCGATATTAAACGCTGCTCTGAGAAAGCAGTCAAAATATGATAAAGCTTGTAAGCACAGACCCTGTTCTGACACTTATTTTGCATTCAGCTATCCCTGTCTTAATTTAGGATCACAGAGTGCTTTGGGTTGGAAAGGACCTTAAAGATCACCTAGTTCCAACCTCCCCGCCATGGGCAGGGACACCTTCCACTAGACCAGCTTGCTCGAAACCTCATCCAGCCTAGTCTCGAACACTTCCAGGGAGGAGGCATCCACACCTTCAATTTATACCTGATTTAAAATGATCTGTTTGACACGCCAGGTCATACAGGGAAGGGAGCAACGTCTTCCCCAAGTCCTCACTCTACCTCCATGGACAGAGACAAAATAAAACCCACTGCTCACCGCCTAGCCTACCGCCCCAAATATCCTCTACGCCCCACTGTGATACAAAGAACTATTTATATTTTCTCCTCTTCCCTTCTCTCAAAGTTTAGAGGGCCACGAGCAAGAGCTACTTAAAAAGAGCAGCGCATCCCGGGCTCGCTCTTGGTCTTCAGTCCCAGCTGCACACAGCCAATTCCCACCCCATTCCCCGGAGACCACATTATCAGCGCCTGGCCAGCCGAGAAGGTGAAAACAAGGGAACGGGAACTGGTGAGGGAAGGAGGGAGAAATCAAATGAAAAATAACACAGCAGCTGGTCAGTGAGACTCGATTTTCAAATCTAATCTCGGTTTGTGCAGTCAATGGGGGAGAAATGCCACAATTTGCATGACAACGGCCAAGCGAACTGAATAGTGGCAAATCAATTCTGCAAGAGAAGATAAAGCAGAATATACCTAATATATTAGCAGCAAGGTAGAATTCAATTCCCATCATGTCTGATGATATTGATTAAAACTGACACTTTTTTTATTATTATTATTCCTCTTCCACTTCGGACGTGGAGACAACTGAGCCATATAAAGATGCAGTTGTCTTACACAAATGGAAACATACTTCACCGTGGAAGAAAATAATGTAAAGTCCAAATCCATTAGGAGTAACAGCCCTAGAAAATATTAGGGCTGGCCATTTTAGCACATTACAAAGCAGCATGCTCACTTGGGCTCAGGCAACTAATTTATACCCATCAGGAGAAAAGTAAATAGTATAGCTGAAAGGAATTATTAGGTTTTATTTATGGCTTAGTTTAAAATAATCAGCAAACATGATATCACTGACTTCTGTACCATTTATTTAGAGATTTGACTGTCAACATTGACTTGTCGTTGAATTTAATAACGCTTACAATCACTACTGGGTTTAATACGAAATTTTTCCGAGAATGTGCACTTGTCTATAATTAAAAGCAATTCTTTTTAACTCAGACAAAATCCTCCCTCCTCCCCTGCCTTGGTCACCAGCATCATTATCTCATTTAATAATCTCATTGTTAAAGGCAATGTTGCAGCTGAATGAAAATTACTGGTCTGACAAGGGAAGCGCATCCAGCACATGAAAACAGAAAGTATCTACCAGCGGTGTTGCTGCCTGTGTCTACGCAAAAATTAACCGTAAAGAAAAAAAAACCCACAAAGTTAGGATGCTGAAAAGTCTATATTAGTTTTAACAAAGGGACTTGCTATAGTAAATAATCCTTTTCAAGTTAAAAAAAAAAAAGAGATTTTTTTTGTGTTTAACTATGGTCATCATAGCTATTAGAGACAAAGACTGCAGAAAAACTCAGCCAATAGCGCTTCTGTCACTGAACGTATTCTGCACGGCACTAGAAAAGGATGGTGATCACATCTGAACCCTGTCAATGCCAAACCTTTTGGACTTTGTTACCAGCTAAACCAGAACCCCCTCAGACCCACTTTCGAGACTGTAGATTCCCCTGCAATACAGAGAAGGGCCAGAAGCTTCCCCTGGTGCCTCCTTGAATACTAAACGCTTCCACTGCTCTACACGCCGATGTTGTCCTTGGACTCAAAGATACTGATCTGCCGCAATAACGTGCCAAGAAAGGCAGAGCGTTGATGCTCCTGGTTCTGGGACTGCCCTAAGGGGTGCTGGAGGGAAGCTGGAGAAGACGGGGTGCTCTCGGTTGGGTCTGCAGAGGAGCAGGGTCCCTCTCTCGTGGTCACGGGGGGAATGGGCAGGTACCACCCCACCCTCGCACATCCTCCTAAATCTGCCCTGGGAAATGCTTCCATTTATTACCTGCCACGCATATATTACAGATCCCAGACACAGCCACGTCCAAACCTGACCTATAACAATATTCCTTCAACGGGCAGCAGCCTTACATTAATATATATTAGCTTTTGTAACCAACTTGAGTAGAGACGCAAGTGACATTTGCTCCCTGAAGTAAAATTATACGTTTATATATATCCTATCATGTTTTGCCATCTCATTACTTTACAGCAGTTCAGCTGTCACAATCTCCGTCACTCCAGTGTGAAAAGAAACAAATCTTCCGGGTTTAACAATGAGAAGGCAAAAAAAAAAAAAAAACAAACCCAAAAAAAAAACAAATCGAA
>VYXH01008177.1:264163-297184 GCA_013397275.1 Burhinus bistriatus
GGGTTTAAAATGAGAAAAGCAAAAAAAAAAAAAAACCAAGCCCAAGAACAAGCCAATGTCAGTAGCAGGGCACTAAACCCAGATTATGGATCAAAAAGTCCAGGCACAAGACAGTTTTGAACAAAAGGATTGTGCTTTACCAGTTTGCTTTTGATAGTTCCTCCGGGGAAATAAACCTTCACTAAATTATCCCTCAGAAAACTGGGTGGTAACATACAAAGATTTTTTTAATCTTTTTTTGTTTTAAATTCTATAAATACAAGGCCTAAAATTTGGGTAACATGCTAACCTAACTATGTGGTCCCTGAATTTAAACTGAGTCAAAAGCAGCTTGGAATACACATTTCATAAATTCAGACCTTTCCGCTCTTCTGATCTTGGTTATTCATTTTTTCTTTTTTAAATAAAAGAGCCCAGCGGCTCCCAGCACCAAGCTGCACAGCACAGGAGAGCAGCATCCCACTATGGCAGCAACCTCTCAACTGAACAATTCCAAGTCTGTAAGAAACAAAATACTACCCATTTTATTCACACTTATACTGGCTAGAATAAATACAAAAAAAGAAAAACAATATTTCTAATTTCATTAAAATACGGTGACTAGTAAACCGATCTGAACAAAAGGAATTAAGTATTGGGATGACTTTTTTTGTTCACAGAAACTGGATTAATAGTGTGGGATGAATAATTTATAGGATAAATTTCAAATTTATCAAAAATGGATTTTAGTTTATCCACAGGATCTGTGGTGGTGTTACCTAAAAACTATCTGAACTATTAGCATTCCCTAAAGTAAAAGTATTAATTATTATGAGTAAAAAAATTCAACCAAATTTGTTAATTCAATTGCAACATCGCATGGTTTCCCCCTCACTCCCAGGCTGGATGACTTCACCTTTTCGCATGCATAATGATTTTTTTTTTTTTTTTTAAGAGAATATAGTACTGTGCTGCCACCAAAAAGAAAAAAAAAAAGTTTTGCCTTTCCTCCAAGTCACCCACACCATTACCACGTCCTCTGTAGTCATCATACGCACCCAAGACCCCGGGTCAGATCAGCTTCCTCACCCAACTAGTGGAGAAACTGGAAATTAACTGAAGAAAAATGGCTATATAATGGATCTGACTTACCTTGAAGTTACTAAAGATGAAAGAGAACAAGGTAGAAATATTTGATCAAGTTTGCCAAAGGGGGGGGGGCTGTTCTGGCAAACGGCAAGCCACGGTTTTAGTAACTCACCCCGATGAGTAAACTGCACGGCGAGGTATCAGCACAGCTTTACTTTCTCCAACAGTCCTGCAGGTTTTTTATTCTGCATCTAGCATGGTATGAACACAGTGTAATATAACCTCATGCAATATGCATCCTCTCATACAGTATAGATTCAAACGTTAATGATGAAATTCGTTCAAACCCTACTCCTGAAAAATATTCTTGCCCTCACCATTCTTCGTTCTTGCCAAGGGCATAAGCACGTGATTGATTATAACAGGGCGATTTCTGGATGTGTAATTAAGAATGCATATAGCAAAAGCTTAATTAAAGGAAAAAAATCTCATAAAGATCTAATTAAAGGAAAATCTAAATTATTATAATGTTTCTTCAAATATATGCCCACTTCTGTTCGTGACATTTAAACCGACGATTCTAAATAGAGTGGCTATTAAGATACACCCCAGATTACTTCCCCAGCACCCTACCTCCTGTGAATTAACACCAGATAAAATTATTTTAGGTTAAATGAGTGGAGGCACTGCAATACAAAGCTTATGGTTTGCAGGATCCTTAATCATCACAGCTCTTGGGCTATTACCAGTCCGCTAGCTGGAAACTGCGTTCTTTCCAGAAATCAACTTCAAGACTTCAAACCCATTTATAAAATTAGGACCACATAAACATTTAGGATCTCAATTAAATGAGAGTAATCCCTCCTTTTCTATGCCACAGCCAACCAAGATACTAACAGGAAGAACCATAAAAGACCGGAAAATCTTCTTTCCTTCATATATAGAATTTTAAAGTATATGCATACAACACACGAACACGCATGCCTCAACCTCTCCCATAGTATATTAAAAAGAATGGTAGAGAATAACATGAAGCTACACCTCCAAGAAACGTCAGAGCTCATTTTAAAAAGTGTTTGTGAACATTTACAGCTGAAGATAATTAATTCACTTCAACCAGTTCTGCTCTTGGGTCTCCACATTTAAGAACGGTGCCATTAATACATTGTCCTGAAGAGTTACATTCTCACTCGATTAAAAATAGTACAGTTAAATCTGTTTCTGACAAAGAAGGAAGAAAGAGTCAATTCTCTTGTAGTTAATGGAGTTAAAATGGGGTAAGGGGAAGTGAAATGAGGCCCATTCACTCGTGTTTGTGCAGGCACAACAAAGTCTGCGTCACCCTGACACTAACAGAAACTACTCAAGTGCCTTGCTCCTGGGAAAATTAGAAGTTTTCAGGAAAGCCAGTGAAATGTCTCCTGTAAATCAGCCTCCAAAGAGGAAGAAGGTGAGAGCCAATACGTGAATAGGGAAACAAGAGAAGAAAACCAACACTGAACAATTCCAGATTGCTTTTCGTACCTTTGATTTGCAAAATTAAAATGTTTTCAGCAGACAGGTATGAAGAACATGGGAACAAAACCTCACAAACTCCTGTTCTGCTCTCACCATGGTCCCCTGTGAGACAGGGGGCTGCAACCACCAAGACCCCTCTTGCACAGAGAGCACAGGACCCTGATCCCATCCCCTGCCAAGCACATTAAGGAGAACACCACCCCTGCCTAACAACTCCCCAGTGCTATTAGTGGTGCAATCAACCCATAAGACAGCGAAGACTGGACTTTAGAGAATATGAAGTTACACGGCTGCTTCTTCCACCCTCCTAGGTGATTTCATCAACTTCTTAAATCACAGAATGGTTTAGGTTGGAAGGAACCTTAAAGATCATCTAGTTCCAATCCCTCCTGCTACGGGCAAGGACACCTCCCGCTAGACCTGGTTGCTCAAAGCCCCGTCCAACCTGGCCTTGAACACCTCCAGGGATGGGGCAGCCACAGCTTCCCTGGGCAACCTGGGCCAGTGTCTCACCACCCTCACAGTCAAGAATTTCTTCCCAAGATCTCGTCTAAATCTCCCCTCTTCCAGTTTGAAGCCGTTACCCCTCGTCCTATCACTACACACCCTTGTAAAAAGCCCCTCTCCAGCTTTCTTGTAGGCCCCCTTCAGATACTGGAAGGCTGCTATAAGGTCTCCCCGGAGCCACAGATAAAAACCTGGTCCCGATTCCTGTCCTTCTAGGCCAGTGGAAACCTAATATATTCTGGAGGAATAAATTCCATCTGGCTGAAAACACCCATTTACATCGCTTAGTAACACCAGCGTGGCTGACAAAAGGGAGCTCTTCGCTCTCCGGCATGGATTAGGGGAGGTTTTACTGGCAGCTGCACAGCGAGCAGTAGGTACGGGGCTGTGCAGAGAGGGAAAGACTGAGAAACGATGTGACAAATCAGAGCAACAGACAGGAAGGAAAAAATATAATATATATGCTTCCGCATCAGTCGGGGACTTAGCTAGAAATACTCCTGCCAGATTAGTTTCTGCGACGGCCTGAGCCACCAGCTTCCAAAACGACTGGTTCACCGAATACATTTACAACGAATAATCATCAGCTTCTCGGTTATGACTTTTTTTTTTCTTCTTTAATCCAGTATCAGAATTCAAACACTTGGGTTTTTTTCTGTTAACATGGCTTAAAAGTGAGGATCACATGCACACATGAAATAACGCCTAAATAAAAAATGATCCTGACAGTAGCTTTGAGTAAGTGAAATATTAGTTAGTGACACTACCGACAAGTGCAAAAGAAGTCTATTATACTTGTGCGCTGCTGCTTTTCCACTGGCAACTCTAATGAAAATTGATTTCTTTTTGTTTGTTTGTTTAAAACTGCACAATACAAGAAGCTATACTACCGCAGTCTTCCCTCCCCTCAATCCATATGTAGTGTATTAGTTTCCCTTTTAAATTATAAAAGTCTTTAGGGCTCTGGCTGAGCTTATTTTATTGAAGGTTTTTTGAGCAACAAAACAGGCAGAGAAGTAAAACCAAAAAGTTAAAAGAATCAAAGCTTTAAAGAGCCAAAGAGAGGTCCCAATGAATCTGCAATTTTCTGGTGTATCATTCTGCATCAGATGAGTAATCCATCGTTCGGGACCGTTTCCAAGAACGGACCATCTGCTCTCAGCATGACCGTGCTCGTGGAAGCTGCGCAGAATCTTTCACCTTCTCTTCGACAGCTCTAGAGAAAAATAATAATAAGGTTTCGAAAAAAAGAACAAAGCCAATAAATTTAAGCTGCTTTGCCTGAAATACTATCTCTTCACAGGTTCGGTACATCTAACTTGCATTAGTGGCCTTCTGCCACACATAAGTGGCATTTGACATGGAGGAAACAAATGATGCCGATGGGAGAAAATGGATTTTTAGCCATGAGATCACAACACTAAAACAATAAAAGCAGAGATAAGTGATTGAGGGAATTTGCATATGTACAGTTTCTGAATTCTTCCTGGTTTCACACATGTGCTGTCACAAGTGCCTCGAAGAGCAGCAAGGCAACCACGGAATGAAGAACCTCCCCATCTATCCCCTACCCTGCGTGCAAGGAAGGGTACAGGACAAAACCCCTGACCTTAATGCTCCAGCAAGGCAACTCCACGGAAGGAGCCAGATCTGAAAAGGAAAAAGAAACAAGCCGAAACCGTCTGGCAAAGTCAAATTAAGGCAGCTGACTAATGGGATAGAAAATCAAATTCTCATACCAACAAACAGGTGGGTGCCGCCAGAAGAGGTAGTCCTGTTCCCGAAACCGTGGCCACAGCTTCACGTCCTCCCCTATGTCAGCACGGGCACTCACCTGACCCTTACAGGAGCCGAGCTTAAGAAACTAAACCTGCACAAGGCTTCAGGTTTTTACTCAGGAGCAAAAAAGCCTCATGAGGAGTCTCTAGCCAAGGGGAAAAAATCAACACCAACATTTTTCAGCATCAGCCTGCCACCTGGTTGGTTGAGCTGTACTTTAAAAATCCAGCTTGGGGTTGATTCTTAAGTAGCTGAAGTCACTCTAAGATCCCACAAGGATTTTAACAGCATGTGGCTTCTAGCTGTGGCGCAAGGAAGACCATGGGATCACGTAGTTGAAGAGGAGAAGGCTCAACTGCTCTTTTTGGTATTAAGACTGGTATTAGATCCAGTATCTTGCTACCATCAAAAGAGTGAGGTCCCACTGCCTCCCCACTTCCCAGCTGCACAATCCCACTCTGTCTCTCATGGGAGGACCAGTGCTCTTCCAAACCTCCACTGAGCCACTACCCCAGCAGAAGAGTTCTCCATGAGGCTTCATCCTTCAGACTTGAAAGCCAGAAAGTCAAGCTGACTTAAAAACAAAGGCAGACAGGTAAGAACGGAAAGTTTTACTACACCCTCAGTATCCATATGATATTGCTACTGCTTCATCTAAAGACCAACTGGGTTTGGGACCTCCTGAATAAACTGATCTTATGTCACCAGATCGGCAAACTCTGAACAAAGCCCACAAAGACCAATGGAGGGGGACTAGAAGAAAAGGTGTAACTAAGGTATTATGGAAGGTTTTTTTTAAAGAGAGGCCGAACTGCTTTCTAAAGCCGGTAGAAATGGCTTTGGGTCTCAATGTTCAAAAATGCAAGACAGAACACTCCATGTACAAGAAGCACATCTCTTAAGCACGCACTTAGAAATCCAAAGGCAATGGCCATACTTTGCTCACATTTTGGAAGTTCAAAGTTGAACACAAGATCACTGGAATGTAACAGCAAGAAGAAAGCATGCAAGAAGGAGATCAGTTGCCTTTTTTTTTTTTTTTGTAAAGTCAAAAAAGCACACACAGGGTGTCCTTAATTATTTGGCCTACAACTGTAAAGACTGAGATTGAAAGGAGCAATTGCATCATCAGACTTCTCTTGATCAAGTTAGCAGCTCTCATACTTCAGGGCTGGAGGACCTAAGACAGGTGACACAGCCAACCAGGGCTTCATCCAGCCCCATGTCTGCTCCTGGCCATTGACACAAGCCTTCTGCTGCGCCGCTCCAGGCAAAAGGACTGGAACGGGTTTCTCCTACAGCTGAAGTGGAAGTGTGCACTCTCGCCTTCCAGGCTACGCTACAATGAAGACAAAACCATCATTCCCAGCACAGCCTTCTCCTATCTTTCCTGAGACTACAGGGATAAGAGATGCCACTGCTGCCAAAGGGCAGAAGGGATGCAGGAGAGCAAACCACAGCGAGGAGCGAGGAGACAGGATTTCATGCATCAGAAAAGGAGCTATGACTGCAGGAGTGTGGGGTGCAAGGATGAGAATACAAGGGCAATGAAAGAGCGAGGGTAAGACATGCTCTAGGACAGACATCCCACTAGTGCAGAAATGGAGTGGAAGAGAAGGGAGAAAGCACAAAATTATCGATGTATGAAATCAGGTGCTGAAGCAGCAGGAATATGTGCACAGGTGGGATTTAGAGCTTGAGTCAGAGAGGTGATGGAGGAAATACACAGCCATAAGCGTTTGGGAGTTAAGCTCAGTCTTACAGAACATTTCTCCTCTGGCTCTTGTGCCACAAACAGGAAAAGAGAAGCCGGTCCTCTTCATGTCTACAAGGTGCTTCAGTCTGGGCAGCACTTTTCTTCCTGACCAGCCACAGGAACGTCACTCAGTCTCCAGCTACAAGGATCCTCAAAGCCTCAGCCTTCACTACCCGTCCTTATTCCCAATCATGTTCGTTAGTTATTGCACATCTCTTAAGTACGGCTCCAGTACTCTTCTTTTTCAAAATGCAAATATTTCAGGTGTTTAAAGCAATAATTTGACAAGAGAAAGGAAAAATTCAACACAGACCTTTGGAAACATATCTGTCCCGCTCATCACCCTCCTTTACCCTCTTTCACAGAGATTTCCAATATGCAGATTCTGAGCTGCCAGATTAATTGCTCAGCTGGCAGGAGAGCAGGCCACCAGATTCCCCCAGGTCCCAGCTGCTCCTCCCCTGTTACTATCAGGGCTCTCATTAGAGGCAACATATCCTACCCTGATTAAAACGTTTCCTACCCAAGTCTTGCACCAGCCTCAGTCTGCCAATTTCAAATGACTTGCTCATGATTTATACCAAAGTAAATAAGAGGAGGCGGCAGTTAAGAACTGAATAAAAAAAGCAAAACAATGATGGGGGAGGAAATATCAGAAATACTGCATCCTTGAGCTGCAGGACTATCTTTAAGACCTATGAGCATTGGCCCTAAAAGAATTTATTTTCTTAGGAATCTAACATAACTATTTTCCATAAAGGAAAAAAAAAAAGTGTTTTATAAATAAACGTGCTCCATTGTTGAAATAATACCAAGCTAACAGGACTAGCTATCACAGAATTAGGTACGATCCACATACACATCTGCATCTTTTCCAAAGCAAAGCAGAAAGCAAAAAGAAGGATGTAATGGATACACAGAAACTGTGTTTACAGTTAAGAGCAACCATCTTATTTGCCCTTCCTTTTGTTACAATATTTCAATATAATAGTGACGCTCATTCTTCCTGCTCTTCTACACTGCTCAGTCTTGATTAACGATTCTTGTAAATATTTGTTTAGCGATTAACCATCTGTCTCTACCCTTTTGGACTTTACAGAAAGCATCTTGATCGCAAAACAAATCAATTTAATTCAGAACACTATAACTGCCTCCAAATAGGGGAGAAAAAAACCCAATCAACCTACTTTGGATCACGGCAGCTCCAAGGTCGATGCCATTCACACGTGGCAGCGAGCAACCACCTCCTCCCAAGCAAGGGCTCAAAGCAGATCCTCCGAGTGCCAACAGCGATCATTTAAATAGGACGCTCTGGATTACTGAACAGCAGTGTTATAGGACATTAGTTAGAAGTGCTACGGAGTTGGTGGTTGGTTTGGTTTTTGAAGGACCACACCTATTCCGCCTCACTCTTTTCCCCTTAATACAGAAACCACCTGAAAGTAATAATAAATTATACTTGACCAGTGCGATATCTAGTTGTCGGGTAATAATTTCCCCACAGATATTAAGGGAATCTTACGGCCTTGAAACTATGCTTGTACTGAAAGAAACATTAAGAAAAAAACCTCATTGCTGTTGTTTTGTTCATTTTTTTTTTTTTTTAAAGAAAAAGAAAATTAATTTTGCATCCATCACTCAAGTGCTACAGAGCAACAGTGCCTGCAGCATCCACGAATATCCTTACCCTAGGGAAGGCCTCCTAATCTAAACCAGACCAAAACCAAAAAATCTCACCCTAAACGACACCCTACAACATGGAGTGAAAGAGCAAGAGGCAGTTGAGAACTCAAGATTATGAGACGTTTCGTGTTGTACCAAACCTGACACCGGAGTACAGAAGTCCTTCCACAACTTAAATGCCACACTTAACTTACGTAGCCGGTCACATAAGCGTCACCAAAGATCACTTGGCTTATCTGCTTAAACTGTCCCGCTCCCTCGCGGGCAACACCTTTCCTACACTCCTTCCCTTTGCGGCTGAACTACAGCATATGGTACACGGAGATATCGATACTCCACTCCCAACGATAGCACGGCTCCAGCCCTTGTAGCCACCCTCAACTGGGAAATCGGCTTTTGCCGGCCACGTTACCGCTGCTCTCTTGGCAGCATTTTCCATGACTGTGGAGCAAACGGGCTCCTGTTCCATGTGTTTCCCAAGCGAGCATGCCAATCTTTGGACGCCAGCCTTCGGCGTCAGGCCAGAGGGATGCTTTCTGCTCTTCCCCTGCTTTATGGGCTTGGATAGCAAGAACCGTAAAAAAAACAAACCACAATGCTGTTACCTGCTGGAGAAAGAAACACCAGTCTGCCACACAGCTGGGAAACGACCTCAGATTCGAAATTCGAGATTTTAGAAAGAGGAACAGCAGTTGGGGGGTGGTGGTGGGTGTTGTCTAAA
Organism: Burhinus bistriatus; assembly: GCA_013397275.1. Lineage (NCBI taxonomy): Eukaryota > Metazoa > Chordata > Aves > Charadriiformes > Burhinidae > Burhinus > Burhinus bistriatus. The sequence continues at coordinate 273,196 of VYXH01008177.1, forward strand.
AATCTAACAGAAATCAAAATATAAGATTAATTTAGAGAAATAAGTGCAACTTATCATCCAATACAATGAAGAGACACACATTGCTGCACCATCTTAAAGAATATAAATGCTGCTTATGCCTCACATTTGTGGAACAGAGCGAGGGGCTTGCAGTTTTAGCATCTCTTTTCGGAGCTGGGGAGTTACTATCCAAAACCTCCGAGAGAAGCTGCGACAGCTGTCTTCTCAGCAGTTCCTAAGGTGGTCCCCATAAGCAGGTGGCATTTTCTGAGCAGGAACATCTCCCCCTTCTTCCCACTATCCCATATTTACACCCACGCTCCAAGCTTAAACCATTCCCCCAGACCTACTTCATCCATCAGATGAACGGCTACTGCTCGTTACTTCACTTTTAAGGAATATTAACTTACAGCAAAGCAGATAATTCAAGTTGGATTAGTTACGCTTCCCAGGGCAGCCAGGCACACATACACAAAGGGAAGAGTAACCTTTTTTTGGACGAGCAATAGAGCAGCAGTCGTGCAGCCTGCTACACCCCGATACTCTCCTGTGCGCAAATAACAACAGTCTGTGCCTGTCTGGCACATTTACCAAGAGAAATCTGGCATATGTTTTACTGTGAATAATTAGGACAAACACAGAGAACTCTTATTTCAAGGTAGTTTTTCTTAGGGCTCCATTCCTCCAGACTTTTAAAACCAGAGTAAGATGCCAAGATACGAGACTATCAAAACTTAATTCAGCAAGGGGCTGAAGCAGATGATCAGGGAGGGATTGGAATAAATAAAGTCTTCACACAAGCTAAAGAAAAACCAAACAAAACAGATACCAAAGTGCACTTTGGAAAGCTGTCCGTCTGTGAAAGTATGGCTATTTCACAGTTTCTCCCTGCTTTCTTCCTAAAGCGATTTAGATACGAAAGCTTTATAATATAATCTGATTCCAGTTTAGTTATTACATATGTCAACCTGGATAAATATAAAGACCTGGGTTTTTACACCATATATTGGTTTTTCTTTTTAGCCAAGGATTTTCAGTTGTAAAAGAAATGTGTTGATGGAAGGGAAGAAAATCCACAGAAAAAATATCTAGGGAATATGCCTGATTTCCTGTTTGATTACTTTAGCATTGAGTCTCCCGACTTTAAGTGCAAGTCCTGCCATATTTAGAAGTTTCAGAAACTCCTTCCCCGCCCCCGGTTCAGATCCTGAGAAGGCACCAGATTTCAGCCAGGGGCAGAGCTAGGAGCCAGGCTCACAGGACTCCTGGCACCGGCTCAGACCCTGAAGGCACACACACGGCTCCTGTGCTTCACGATTCAGAAGGCAAACAGAAAGACCTCTGGATGCCTCAGTGTTGGGTTTTTTAGTCTAAAAAAAAATAACATTACAGTACCATGTGGTAGCCTTGAATATAGTAAGATCTATCACATGCTATGAACCGTCATTTTCAAGAACCTGGCATCAGCAATACCTTTTTTGGCACAAAGCCCACCGAGGGTGCAAAAGCTACAGAAGCCCTCAGCTGCTCATTCCAGCTCCTGCGTGGCCTCCTCCCATCCTTTGAACACCAACATTCACGCACGCAGGCTGGGAACAAAGACCAGTTCTCCATACGTCCCCAAAGGGTAGCTTGTGCCCACACAGGGGAGATGGCAGCCAGCCCAGCATCAGCCACAAAGAGCCCAGCAGCGGGAGAGGGCAGAAGCATCTCCACCAGTGCCAGCCACAACAGCAGCACACGTTTTACCGTGTCTTGGGGACTTCTACTTGGAAAATTCAGGGATTGGTTTTCAAGAACCTTCACTCGTACAAACTTACATTGAAAAATACTTCCATGCATAGGCTGGGCAAAAAAAATACCCTGTTTGTCCACGTGGGCTTGCAGGTGCTGTTCTTGCACAGGGATTCAAACCAAGGTAGGGCCAGAAACTTCAAAACCTAACCAGGACCAACCACCACAACGAGGTAGGAGGAAAGTGATTTGATTGGACTGGTTTAATAGAGAAAATTGGTGATAAGAGAGACATAATTTGGAAAAGAAATAAACGGAGCTTACGCATATTGTTTTTCTACTCCGGAAATTTATAGTTGCAGGCAGTTCTACAGTGAGATCTTGCAGCACCAGTCACTACCACAACTCGTTCCAGCTGAGTTTGGAAAGGGTTTAATCATCCCATTCCGGACAGCTATGATGGAAGTGATGAGTTACATCAGTCAGCATTGGTGTCTAATCAGCATAATTCATCTAATTTGATTATTAACCCAAGGAGGGAAGAGCTCCTTTAGGCACAGGTAAAATAGCGCATGAGTCATTACTTGGCAGTGACCATGATTACTTTGACGATGCAAGTTGTGGTTTGTCGGAAGGTTTGGACTCAGTCTAAAAAGGAAATACACGAATTATTACCTGCTAGGACAGAAGCTCTAGGCAGTCTTTCTCTGACCACCAGAAACCAAGACACTAGTGTCACTAAAACCATCTGTTAATTTGTCAAGCACTAGGAAGGGTCTTCGGACACAACACCCCAAGTTACAACTGTACACCAAATACTGCTCTGACGTAGGTCAGTTCTCTTGCAAGTACTAATGGCCAGGGCTCTTTGCAGATAGTTTTATACATTATGCCACATTTCGAGCCTTTTTTTCGTCATTGACACTCCCCCCCTCCATGAAATTATCATAGAAACTCTCCCATTAATATCCATACAAAGGGTATGGCTTTCACAGTGCCAGGACACATTTTAAAGGTTCCTGGTGTCTCCTGAGCAGTGTTTCTGGTTTCTTCATACAGAAATTTCAGAAATCCCTTACGCAACTTCAAAGCTGCATCTCATAGAACATGGTCCAATGGCAGCACAATACAAACAAGCTGTTTAAGCATTGCCATACATTCCTATAAATTTAAGGCAGCAAAAGCGAGCATCGCCACCACAGGTAGGAGCCCACCCTTGCAAATACCGTGGTGTACACATTGCTACCCTCACACCTTTTCCTTTCCTGCATTACATGGCTGACGAGCAAACTGGATGAGGGAATTCACCCAGGGTAAAAACATTTTGGGCGTAAGGAAGGTTAGTTTTAGGTTTATCGAGTGTAGAGTATATATGAAATTTCATGGTTCTTTCCAGAAGCCTAAGAAACTGATAGAAGAAGAAACTAGGTAACATCAACCTGGCAACTGAGAGTTGTCCAGCCCCAATTTCAAGCGGCTGTTTACCAAGGAAGCCAAATGCCACAGCATTGGAAACACACATTAGCTAGAGAAAGGTTCCTAGTGCTTCCTGGCGAGGTGTCACTCCATACATCGATTTAGCAGCCTGTCTGCACACTTAACAGCCACGAAAATAATTGCTGCAGAAGTGATTTATCCCCTTTGACCTGATCTAAACCCAACGGAGCTCAGCTGCGGAATCCAGGTAACTCTGGATAAGAGTATTTACAGCTATCACTGGCTAAATGCCTTACAGCTGATAGGAAAACAATCTTCTGTTTCATAGTCAGAAAGCTAACGTACAGCACATTTCATTTTTATTTCTTAGCTTCCACTAGGGGAGACGCAAATGTTGAAACTCTGCAATAATCTACCATCATACAGCGTGCAGCTGAGGAGAGAACGGTCCCCCTTTTATCCAGATCAAAACCAATTACTACTCCTGTTATGAACTAAATCACTGCTTACATTTGTATCGACTATTAATCCAGGAACGTGCTTACCAAATTCTTTAGACTTCTCTGCTGAGGTGCAGAACCACTACTGCTCAAAGTGGTAGCGAGGAAAGGGAGGAACGAGATGTATTGTAGGTTTACGTTGGCCATTGCTAGAGGTCATGACAGTTGCAGAGACTCCCAGTAGACACACGCCACGTCTTCATATGCAACGTCCAACAAGAGCTGTTTCAGATTTCCTGCATAACTCCAAACAAGAGAGGCTCAGAAGTTCTCAGCATGAACTGGAAGTGAATTCTTATCCTTTAGTTCCCCTTCCCCCCGCAACTGTACAACTCCTACCAACTACTTAAATAAATGCTTTGTGTTAATAGTTCCAATTAAGTCAATAGTAGCACAAAAACATTAACAAAGGACAGTTCAGGGAGGAGAAAGGTTTTGTAATAGCTGAAGGTTCTGTTCTAGCCCGAATCACGGTATTATTATGGTGTGAACATAACTGAGTGAGGTGGGTGAGCGCTCTTAGAGAAGTCATTACCAGTTACAATCTTTATTTTTTTCGGGCATCCAGGTGGGCAGCCTTATTACAGCGGACAAGGAATACATGTTTATAGAGAACACATTACTTTTCACCTGTGAAAGAAAACTCTCACCAAGTCATGATGTATGTCAACTGTTACGCTCGCGCTGACAGGCTTTCACCGGCACTGAAAAGCCAGCTACCACAGAAATCCTGCTCCCAAAGCCTGGCGATCCATGGCCGTTCTTTCATCTCTCATAACGCATCGTCAACAAAAATGAATGCACATGCATGCACGCCTTCCTGCACACACACACACTTTAAGACAGTCCTATTTTCAGTTTAAGTTTTTATACATCTAACGGTTTTCCCATAAGGTCACATAGGAGTTACTAGTGCATCTCCAAGAATGGTAATGGCTCCAAACTGGAAGAGGGGAGATTTAGAGTAGATACTAGGAAGAAATTTTTCACTCTGCAGGTAGTGAGACACTGGCCCAGGTTACCCAGAGAAGCTGTGGAGGTCCCATCCCTGGAGGTGTTCAAGGCCAGGCTGGACGGGGCTTTGAGCAACCTGGTCTAGTGGGAGGTGTCCCTGCCCGTGGCAGGGGTGGTGGAACTAGAGGATCTTTAAGGTCCCTTCCAACTCTAACCATTCTATGATTCTAAGAACAAACTCATCCTAAAGCCATCACAACATATACTTCAAGCAATTACTACAGGAAACTGCACAAGGAATCATTGCAACTACCAGCCAACAGAAAGACTATTCTGCTGCACAAAAGTACGTATCCCTCAGAGGAGTCCATAATTAAGAGAACCTATGCTCAAAGTGGCATTGTGAAAGCATTTTTCTTTTAAGCGAGACTATGCGGCCACGCCTGCTCCTTCCAAGGAAATAGCCAGAGCTAGACCAGAACTAATTGGGAGTACTTAATGAATAAACACACGACTATAAGGAATTACAGCTGGCCTTGTACTCACACAAAAGAAGCAGGAAAATGTGAAGAGGAGCCCACGGCAGGCATGAGAATCAAGTCAGACCATCAGGATTGCTGCTGGCCACAGGCAGCCCGAAGGGTTCCCGGCTAATCAACCTGCAGATTCAAGCCAGAATGGCAGAGACCAGAGGATGTCCTCCAAAAGCTGCCTAGGAACCACCTCTACACATGATCTTCCATCCCCTGGAGATAAGTCTGATGAGCAGTTTCACTACAGTCGGCACTGTATCACTGGAAAATTGTTAAATAAAGACACAAACAACCCCTTCAGGCTTCCACCTGCCCCAGCAGCTCCCCAGTCTTTTTCATCTTGGGTATTAGAAAAGTTTTCGTCTCTTCTCGTGCAAATTATTTTATTATCTATGTTTTGCATTTTCTTATTCTATTGATGGGAGAGATGACGGGAAAAGTCGATGGCAGCAGTGAAGCTTAAAAATCCCCACGCTGATTCCAGAGAATCCAGGAAAATTGGCGTCTTTGTGATTCTATCATCATTATACTCTCAGTAGGCAAGAGAATTTGCTCTTCAAGGCGGACTGAGAAAAGATACAGCTCCCAACTGGCTGTACAGAGTCTTGAAATCCTAAAGAGGATTTTTAAAACAGCCAAGGGACATGGAGAAGCAAAGCAGCAGGACCAGCTACGGGGGACAAATATGATAGAAGATGCTTATTCCAGCTTGAAGAAATAATTAAGATTGACTGTCAAAGAGGAAAAAATAGAAATAGTTTGTCACTCGTAACTCACGCAAAGCCAGAGTGTACAAAGGCATTTAACACATTTCCAGCTTCAAGTGACTATGCAAGAGGCAGTGGTGGATTCTGGGCTCCATAATCTATAGCCGGGCTCGGAGGCTGAATAATCGCGGATGGTGAAAGGCAGCTGAACCACCTCCTTGCGTTTCTTGTTTCTGTGGAGTATCACCTTGGATTACAGCACAATTCACAACCAGGCTCAACCTAACTGCTGCCTTTTTTTTTTTTTTAATGCAATCAAATCAGAAAACCCCAAAGGTATGAATCGAGAATGCCTGTGACGTTTTGCATACGCTATCTTAAAGTCCTGAAAAGTTATTTTAAACTGACTGGGATTTGAATGCTAGCAATTAAGACAAGAAACAGATGCCTCCCTACAAGCAAGAGCAATAACAGTAACAACAATTACCATTTTGTGAGATGGAGTGTAACGCACACCGAAACAATGCATTTTTAATTTGTCAGAGCTAATATTTATCCAAGGTAACAGATGATTTACTTTGTTGATTGCAAACTTCTGGAGCCCGGGGTTGAATCTGTACGTTGCATAAAGCTCCCTTCCCCATCAAGCAAATCTTTGGTGGCAGCCAACAAATGGAAGGCAATGCCAAAGTATAAAGAAAAGAACTGAACAAGAAAGCGAAACAATTGTTTTAGATCATAACCATAGTACAGGGCTTTGTTCTTCCTTCATACAAATTCTCTCAGCAATCTTTATGGTTATAGTAATAATTAAAAAAATAATCAGACAACGTGCCTGCCTTCTAAACAATTTCTCCAATTTTCTGATAAAGTTCAGCCACATGCAATCACAAGACTATCAATGCGGAACCGCTCCTGCCTGCATGCGGTTGTACTTTACGCTGTTTATCTTGTGAGCATTACCTACTGCACTATTCTGCCAGCGCAGGATAGGTTTAGGTCTAAAATTATCAACCTCATTTAGTCTTCGGACTGAGAATGCAGAGAAGCTAGTTATATTATGGTCCAATAGTTGCAATGGCTAGTATGCATTTAGCCTTAAAGCGAGATGTGAAAAACGCGCGTGAAAAAGTTTTCTGCCCTACTGAAAGCATTTGCACACACACATTGCTTTTGGTTGTTATTGCAGAGGCAGAGCTTTGTCTAGTCCTTCAAATAAAACTAGAGATGAGGGTGTTGGGTTTCTGTCATTGACTGGTTTTTAAATCAAATTATTTGCCTTTTCTAGTGCACATTGATTAATCTATGAAGTATATATTATGCACATACCTTTCTTTTAGAACAGGACCGCTGCAAGACTTTGGCAATTTCTGTTTGTTACATGGTTTCATATCCTTGTATAATCCCCCCCAACTTCTATAGGCCCCACTAATTACAGTTACCTTATGGATTTGTGTAGAATGTGAATGAATTCTGCCACCCAACCAACCACCAAACAGCTGGGGCAATGACAACAATCGCCGAAACCCCTTATTGTCAATTTTCCACTTCATTGGATGTGATACCACAAGGCAGTGGCAACCCTCTGAAACCAAAGAGGGTCGCGCAGGTGCAAGCCCATATTGAACACAACATACACAAAGGTCATACAACTTAACTTGTCCCGTTCCTTCTCAATGTGACACAAGCTGCTGTACTATTTCCTGCCCCCGTTTTTAAAAATAAAAAATAAAAAATAAAAAAAATCACACTTTTGATTTCTGCAGTCTTGAATAATTTCAACTCAGACATAGCACGTCTAAAAAACCGCTTGACTTTAAGCGTGCATTTAGAGGCATTAAAACAGAAGAATACCATAGTTTGCAGACCACATCACACGCACCATATATGTTATTAATAGACCCGTATGGCTAGCATGTACTATTACATGTACTTCGTGAGAAACTTAATCACGCAATACATCTTTTGACATCAAACGACTGACTTCAGCACAATTGCTGCCTCCACAAAGTAGAACAAAGTAACACGTATGAAAATTACCATTCACTCCCTTTAAAGTTACATTCGGGTCATTGTTCTTCAGGTGAAACAGGTGTATCAAGTTTAGGATGCTTTTTCCCGCTGCCCCAGAATGTATTCAAATGACAACCAACCTTTGCGAGTCTATGAAATAAAATTCTTCGGATACCTACAGGTTTTCTTAAAAATCCATCTTAAAAAAACATCTCAAAGGAAAAAAAAAAATCCCTACTCACACTCGCGCTGCAAAATGTCACAGGTTCAGCAGTTCAACTGATTTCTTCAGTGTCTACTTGGTTTTAAGACTTTTACACACGCATACATACCATATAATCGTAGGTACAATACTTCCCCTTATTATTTAATCCCCTGAAGCTATAACTGAAAAATGCTAATATTACCTCGCATGCTTGAAGCAGCTTGTTAAAAAAAGGCAATTTTCTCATGTGTCAAAAGATTCCAGTCTCATGAGATCCTCCGGTTAATTCATAAAGTAATTTAATCATAATTAAAGCAAAATTGCATCTTACCCAACCATCATGTTTTGCAAGAAAGATTTAGCTGAAAAATAATAAAAAAAATAATCTACATTGCCAGCAGGAAGAGAGTAAAATCACATTACAGGAGACGGGGGGAATTAAAGGTTAGAGGCTGTCACTCTGCTAGAGGTAATGGAGAACTTCTGCAGGTCCAGGTTCCTCCCCGGCTCTCGGCGAGCCCACAGGTAGATGTGTCATATTCTTCTATACAAGACAGATGACTTATTTTTTGCATTTCTCCCTCTAAAAAAATTATTTACTTTACGAACTCACTCTACCCCAACTAATTACAGCAACACAAAAGCACAGGTTTTGCGGTTGGCCCACACACGGCCATCAGAAAACAACGCGGACATTTTGCTTTCTGATGGGTTATATTTAGCCACGGAAGTAACCACATACCCAACGGTGACATTAAAATCAAGATAACCGGAATCGGCCCCTGTACCTGACGTCGGTTTCCTGAACGGGTTGAATTAGCAATAAACACAGCATGCAACGCAGCGAGTATCTGCCTCGGAATTGAGCCACAACATTTTGTGAAGGAAAACAGACTAAGTCTTTCGTGTTTGGACTTGGTTTGTTTTGGTTTTTTCACTACTGAAAACTGATATGTATATCAAATACAGTAACTAGCTATAATCTAGTTTATAGAAATTGTTAGGAGTCAGCAAAACCACATATAAAACACCACGTTACAGAAAATAATGACATTTCCCTCATTAGCAGCTACAGAGGACTTTGATGCATCAACACCACATTAGAGTTCAATGAAAGTAGTTTCGAATGGACCATTCGTGAAAATAAGGGCTAGATAGGAAAATTCTCCCTCATTCCGATACACACGCTGCCGGGGAGAAAAACAACAAACCCAAAACCCAGGAACACACACTAGAAAAGTGCTGCCTTACTGCTCTTAAACAAAAGAAGAAAGTGCGACATTAGATGGAACCAAACTTCATACTCACTACTAGAAGGTCCTTGATAGAGAAGAAGCAGTGCAAGAAAAACTGTTATGTTCCAAGATTCAGCACTGGTTAAAGCTTGATTTTATTAAATCTTTTTTGCAATAACCCAAACCTCAAACCACAAACCTCCTCCTGGGAAAAAACCAAAACAACCCAACACTTTGCGGCTGTGGCACCCATGCATCTGAGTTAGATGAACAGAGCTTACTGCAAACACTGATGAGACGAGGTCAACCATGCCTTCTGAAACAGAGTTGAAGAAGCCTATCAGCCTCTTGAGACCATCTCCTCGGGGCTGGTCATATCAGAGGTCTCTCATACCATAATAAAGAATCACAGAACAGTTTGGGTTGGAAGGGACCTTAAAGATTATCTAGTTCCAACCCTCTACCCTGGGATGGGACACCTCCCGCTAGACTAGATTGCTCAAAGCCCCGTCCAACCTGGCCTTGAACACCTCCAGGGATGGGGCAGCCACAGCTTCTCTGGGCAACCTGGGCCACTGTCTCACCACTCTCAGAGTAAAGAATTTCTTCCTAGTGTCTACTCTAAATCTCCCCTCTTTCAGTTTAAAACCGTTACCCCTCCTCCTATCACTACAATCCTGATCAAGAGTCCCTCCTCATCCTTCCTGTAGGTCCCCTTTAGGTACTGGAAGGGGCTATAAGATCTTCCCCATCTCCTAAAACCTCCCAACAGCGGGCTGTGCTACCCACACGCTGACTAGCTCATACACTCGATGCACCGGTTTAGAGATATTCCAGCTTTTCCAAATCCACGGACAGCTTGAGGCTTGCTAAAAACACCTTCTACAGTACCCCAGCAATGACTTTAATTCACAAGTAAGACTTAGGCCCAACTTCAAATATCCATTTATTAGCCCATCGCCCCTTCATTCCTTGCTTTCTAACACATGGGGGACTGAGGGAGGTTTAGAAGGGGTTCTGGTGGTTTTTTTAAAGAGGTGCTTTTAGATTCCCAAGCCATTCTCTATGGAAGGAACATCAATCCTAGTTACTAGGGCTTCAGACTACAGAAGGGCCCTACTAATATCAAGAAAAGAGTAGGATTTGGAGAATAAGCTGGGGTTTCTTCAAGAATAGGGTATATTCCTCACTTTTCTTCTAACAACCCAAATGCTGCATTCCACAAACACCAAGATCTTGAAATGTTTAGTCCACAAAGAATTAACTAATATGGCAAAACGATGCCAGAAGATACTCCAATGCTTACACAGATACCTATGATATGGACCACAATGAAAACACCTTTCACATTTTAGGTATTTTTTTAAAAAATATAATAAAAGTAAATATTTAAAACAAAACAAAAATCCCTGCTGTCGTTACAATTCAGAAGCATTATTACAATCCAAACCAGGAGGTCTCGTTGTCTTTGAAGATTTCAATGTAAATCATCATTTCGACTATAATTTTTAGTCTTAAATAGAATGCCAGTGAGAATTAAAGTGAATGCACTGTTTGGATGTTAAATTTAATCAATTTATGCTTCATTTTGACTGCAAGCATCAGACTGCATGTTTTAAGCATCCTTTAGATCTCTTCAAGAAACAAATTAAGTACTGTGGTTATATCACCTGTGCCATCTGCAGGGCTACGTTCAGGTTGATGACAACATTTATGAGAAAATAGTTAAAATACTCATTATTATTACCTCATTTGGCACCAAGATGATACTTAGAGCTAAGGAATGGTGGCAAGCAGACACAAGGGACATGAGGTCTCCAGCACATTTGCTGACACTGTCGCTGACCCACCTGTAAATGTTCTAAAGGGGGAGGTCAGTCCACCACCCCACGGGAGATTATTAGCAGTCCACTAGACTTGAAGGTCTAATAAATCACTGTCAGGATATTCCTATAGGCATTCATCTCATTTTTCTTGATGCTTGTTCCATATATTACTTAATAATCTGAATCCATCTTGAATAACTGCTCTACTGCTGCTACCAGCAAGTGTAATACTCATTCACCCCAGCTCCTTTAAAGGCATTTTAGCCCAACGCGTACATTTTCTGTATCACTGAACCAGGCCAGAAACAAGCTCTGCTTACCTTAAGCAAGGAAAAACACAGCCTCCATCTGGTTGAGACACAAATGTTTTGTTTTATTTTAACCTAAATGTTCTCTTTCAGATCAAGGTCACTCATTAGAAGTTAAAGATCCCGATTTGCCTGACTGGTAAGATCCGTTAAATCAATTGATAATTTATTAACATTGATTTTTGACCCTAGCGTGCTTTAGAGGGCACTGAGCATCTCTTACTTCTCGCAATGATTTTGTAGAGAAGCCAGGAATAAAGTCGACATACACGACAGACCTACCTTGCTGACTGCTTGCAGAGGAGAAATTTAACACAGAAACCAGGGAATAGAGCAGAGTTATCGCAGTGATTTACAAGCAAGAAGCCAGTCCCATCTTTGACATGTTGTTTAGTCAATGCACACAGGATTCTTATTTCCAATTTGTTAACAGGACAGCATAATTAATCTTCAGGTACTTGGGTGGGAGTTACAGGTCTTCACATGCTTCCAAGCTATAGGACTGTTGCTTCCTTCCCTTCAGGAGAGAAAATTGTAAGCTTAACCATGACTTTGTAATATTATGTTAACATGATAGTCCCTCTTCACATAACGTACTCATCCCACAACGTTCAATGGAACAACCGCCAGGTTATTATTGCTATAATAATACGCTATGGTAATAAGCTGGTGTCGCCTTAGTCACAATCAGGCACGGTAAATGAAATTATGGCTCAGCAGTAGCCTTGTCTCCGACGTGGGAGCAGGCAGGGCTGAGCTGAGCTGCCCGCCTCGCCAGGGCAGAAGCCACCATGGCAACCAGCAGGAGACCAACACATCCAACACTCACCAGCCCGCTCAGGAATATATAAAGCATCTACTGCTTCAGCATGAAGCCAGCTCAACTACTAAAGAACAAAGCTATGTTCCGTAGTTTTATCCTTCCATCTGTAGATGCGTTGTTTCAAAAGCTGAGAAGTTGTTCTGCTTTTCTATTAGACTAAATTCTATTTTAAGCCTCTGCTTCCCTAGCAGGGAGGCTCTTCTATGGCTTGCTGTAGCAATCTCAAATGATTTCTCCCGGGTGGCACGAGGAAACGCTAAAAGCCCGAGTGCACTATGCTTCTCGGGAGCTGCAGTTGTAACTATAAAAAGGCCCAAACAACAACAACAACAACAAAATTGATGCGGTTGTCAGCAGCAGATGACCTAGATGGGCTTTCAAATTAAGGGCTGTTCAATATGTTCATCTGGAAGTTTACCACCAAATGATTATCAAATCTTTATTACCAAGAAGATACTCTGAAAAAGCAATATTCGATAGGCTGGGTTGCATTCTGAGCCAGAATTGTGTCAGAAGGCAAAGAATGATGTCATCAGTAACATCAAACAGGCAAAAGCAACAGTGAAAAAAGCACCTTTTGAGGGGAAGAAAAAAAAGAAAAGCAACGTACTTCCCCCAAGGATACCATGTGTAAGCACCAGGAATAGCCAATGCTAAAACACTCCAGACAGTACTAAAGGAGGTGAAGATTGCGGATTTCTCTTGTTCATACTTGTTTCCTACTGCTAGCTGTACTGAAGGCCACGGGCAAAAGGTGTCTCAGATTGGGGCCAGAAGGGACCATGCACTGATAATCCAACAGTGACAAGATAGACCCCGCGCAGACATCTCATAATATGTCGCAACGCATAGAAGCGGGGGAAAGTCGGTGTTACGGTGTGTCGTTTGCTTACTGGGAATCCAAGCGCAGAAGGATAAAGCACTTCCAGTCACAGATGTCATCTGTGGCAGAAGTAAGAAAGGCACCCAGATACCCAGAACCCTCGTCCACTGCCCGAACCCCGACACCGAAAAAGCGCTCTGGGACAGATGTCGAGTTCTCCACTTTCTTACATCGAACTGAAAACAGTAAGAATCAAAAAGGAAAAAAGTTAGATATTTTCATTTATTGCTTAGGCAACTCAACTGAGGGATTAATCAAAGGATTCATTGACCAAAGGATTAATGAACTGAATGATCCAAATGCTTAATGCGATCCAGTTTAAAGAGCGTGACCGATGTCCATTTTTCATCTTCATGGAATATCATTAATATAGCTGTCATCTTTAATTTGAAGTTACACAATGGTTCTAAAATAGTTTATTTTTGGGTGCAATTTCTACCGTGAGTTTTGGTCCCAGTCTAAAAAGCCTGAAGAGCAGTACTTGGCATCAGACATCAAGGTAGTGCCTGTTTGCAGAAACTGGTTCAGCCAAACAGAAGCTGAAGACTCAGAACTCGGCAAAAACTGCATCATTTCATGTTTTGGAACTTATTATAATGATACTTTACTGTGAGAGTATGTCCAAAAAAATGTATATTTCCTATATAAAAGGCAATTTGACAAAGTATAGGAAGCCTATAAACAAATCCCTAAGTGCATGAGACTTCGCAGTGGTCCCTACGTACCAGGGCCAGCCAGTGGAGAATCAAGAGACAACTTTTATCAGTCTCATTTACAAAAACATCTATTCTTATTAAAAGAAAAAAAAAAAAAATCCACAGAGAAAGGAGAATCCCTATTAACATTGTGACAGTGTATGAACACCGCGTCAGAAATGAAAAAGTTGAAACTGTATGTAACAGGCTCAAGGGTGGCCAGGCGATGAGCATTAAGCAACCTGCAGTACGGTGGTAGCACGACCCTCTCATCAGCCCTTCACTATCAAACACTGGCATCTCACAGCAAGAAAGACTAGCCGGTGCCTCTCCCAAAATGAGTTTTTCCACTGGTATTTGAAAGATATTGAGAAGATTTGAGTTCTCTGGATGAAGATTTAGAATAGTAACAACAGCGTTTTGGTTGTGTTAACCTCAATCTAGACGACTGTGATCAAGACTGGCTTTTGGTCCTCTATATTTGGGAAGCATCGACAAGTTCCATAGCAGCCACACAGTATTGAATATCTTGGGACAATTCTGGAGATTTTGGTCTTTGCACAGCAAGGGCAAGGTTAATTTTTATAGCCACATATACAGCAAGCTGATGACATCTGTATAACAAATCAGTACCTAGCACCAAATTAAGTGTTTCGGTTGCCAAAGCACCTGATTAAAATTAAAGCATAGAAGCAGGAACCTGTGGATCAACCGAGTGGCTGAATCTCCAACTTGGAGAAAGCAAGGCAGATATAGAGCGCAAGCCTGCAGAATGGCAAAAATTATTACCATCTCCCTGTTAGAATACAACCCCATTAAAGTCCTCAAACCTGTGAAGCTCCCATGCGACAAACAATCAATTTCAGGACCAGAATTAAGACTCCAAAATTACATCGTTCAAAAAAAGTCATTAAGTGTTATACATCCGTGTATGCAGAACTACTTTTTAACTACAATCCCAAATCACTGCTCAATATTACAGGCAGCTTCTTCCTCAGTAGATGCACCCACATGCCTTCAAATAAAAAAAAAAAAATAAAAATCTATTTCTCCAGATTTCCATCCTAAACCTAAATGCTTTGTTTTATTACCGAACAGCACGTCTGTGGAACAATTGTTTTCCAACCCTCAATATTTCTGCTCAAAACTGCATCCCCATTAGTAGTTATTCAGACAAGCCAAGTTGATAGTTCGTAACTACTGTCATAATGCTATTCAGTATTTATTCCTGCACCAAGGCACTTCCTTTCTAAGGAAGTAAAACATTTCTGATCTCAACGCACCATTAAGAAATCCTGGTTCGAGCACCTACAGAACTTCGACAACAACCCCGTTTAAGGATCTCCTCAATTTTACAACCTGAAAGGTCCCCAGGATCCGTGCAATGGCAGCCTTCATCTTTGGTTAGTGTTGCTTATTTGAAAAACACAAAACTTGCCGCTAATTTTTAGAATGCTGTAGTCCGAAAAAACCCAGCCAAGCCCCAGCAGTGGCAACCTGGCCATCATCCCTCCATCCAAACCCAAGCGTCACAGCCTGCTCCAGCTGAATTGGGCGGCTCACCCATATAACCCTCACTGCATGTGGACCTAGCACCATGGAAAACTTCAGGATGTGTGTTATTACGTGCCTCGTCTGGCAGCGTAAACGCCAAGTTGAACTGGAAGATGAGCAACAGCCGCCAATTCCCCCCAATGGTGGCACGAAATCAGTATTTCGGGATTAACCTGCTGCTCCTCACAAAACCAAGACATTTGTGTGAGCACGCAGTTTTCCGGGGCTGATTTATACCTTAAAAATAACAACTCATTTCTTTAAGAGAACACTTTGAGTCTTTAAAGGTCCCGTCTTCACTGCTTGCAATGTACTGAGAAGCAGTTTCGGGGGAGTAAAATTACTCTTAAGAAATGCTGCTGGTACCAGTTGGGACTTTTCCAAGTGATTCTGTAACTATCCCTGCACTGAACTTTGCTGAAATCTTAATTTTCTGTAGGTTGGTTTGCACTGGTGCTGCTGCTGACAATAGAAAAGCAATTGAGGTTTCAGAAGTGAAACAGAGAACCTAATTGAGCCCCAAAGACTTTTATTACTGGTTATGATTTGCAAAAATGAGAAAACAGCTTGACTTGCAGAACATATTGCAGCTTTGCTCAATTGGCAGTATCTGAAACTTTTTTTTTCCCCCCTAATTTGCAACCACAGATGTCCTCTTTAGTAGAATTCCAGTGGTATTTCTACTAAAATAAGTTCCAATTATTACTAAAATAATTGTCCTCTCCAAAGAATTTCCTTCAAAAATCCTCTGATGATCAGGCTTTTCCTGGTCTCCATGTAAGGTGAAGACATAAGACAAATGAGACAGATGGAGATTACTCAGACCAGTTCCAAATTTACAGTTATTCCAAGGTCTCCAGGGGTTAAAAACCATTAAACCATGCTAGACTAAATAGATGGTGAAAAATACAGTAACAAATATTTTTTACTTATCTTTTAATCAGAAGATAAAGGCGGAGTGTTTTGGGTTTGGGTTTGTTTTTTTTTAAATAAAAAATAAGACGGATTTTTATAACCTTCCATAAAAGTTTTGTACACAAAGCCAAAATAGCGAATCAAAGCATGGCCACATTCCTGTCGGGATACAAGACGGAGCATAGCTACCCATATTTGCGCGCAGTGCCTTGAAGCAGTTTAGGAAGCCCTGATCCTTCTGGCTCACTCATTTCTGCACGTCGGAGCATCTCCTGCCACAGGGTTAACCGCATCTGCAAGCGATCCCGGTGACAAGTGAAGAACTCCCTATTCCCAAGAAGAGATTTTTTCAAACGAGAGCAGGGGCAGGCTCTTTTTCAGCCGGTATTTTCCAACTTTTCCCAATGTAGATGCATCGCGCAGTTGCAAACGTGAATCTGCTGATGGCGGAGGGCAGGGACCGGGGGTGGGCGGCTGCAGCCTAAACTCCAGCTCCACCTGCGAGCGCCTAGGTAACATTTACACCTTAGGAAGGCCTGTGTGTGAGGATGCTGTGTTTGGAAAGCTTTCCCTCATTTTTTTGGGGGGGGGGCGAAAGCTGCTTGCAGGGGATAGGTGCTGAAATGATCCTTTTTAGTATGCTGTTGAGTATTTTGTTACGGATCACACCATCTGTCCAAGCTAGTGAATGCAAATGAATCTATCAATTTTTAAAATATAAACTTAAAAAAATATGCATGTGATATTAAAAATCCCATACAAGCACCTTCCGCTGCAGAGCTATTATTTACGATCCACCATTGAAAATGCAGGATTATTTCAAAAGCACCTCCCAAGTTCCTAAAAAAGATCCCCGTTATTTCTAGCTTCACAAGCCTTTGTAGGAAAACCATACTTCTGGCTTTATCGTCTGAATATTAACAGATACAGCACAAAGTATTTTGTTGATATTAATGTGCTTACAGCTTATTACACCGAGTTAATTAAAATCTGAATAAGGTAAAAATCTGGAAATTCCGCATGTCTAATTTGTCCACTAAAGCAGCCTGGGTAATAGCACCCAGCTCCGTAAGAGCATTAGGCTATCACAATGTAGCATAGGATTCTGTTCCGGCTCTATTCATTTCCCAGAGAAATGGGAAAAGCTGCATGGCTTTGTGGACAAACCATTAGCTTGTCATCTCTAGGGAAACGGTTCATCAAAGCATTTCGGCTCCAGCCAGATTAGATGTCAGCCTGCTTCTCCTTCAGGAGTATCTACTGGCATGTAGCAAGACCACAGAAGGGATGTCCCATTTGGGACGGCTGAAGCCACCCCACAGCCCGAGTCTGAATTTTTGAGGTGCGAGTCAAAGCCATTAGCAGTTTATTGCAACAGCAATTAAAGAGGCGCTGGTGGGCATATAGAGAAATTCGATTGCTATAGCATTCAGCCTGACATGTAAGCCTCAGGAAGCACTGGAACATTACGGTCTTCTTCAAAAGGTCCAGTGCTGCCAACAGGGAAGAGCAGAAGTGCACCAGCCAGGCTAGAGCTCCAAAAAAGGCACAGAGAATCACAGAACATCTCAAGTCAGAAGGGACCCATGAGGATGCAGCAACCTTTCTGCTCTGCCTTAACGCCCTGCTCGCAAGAATCCTTGGAGCGCCCCTTCTGCGATGGCGCAATCACGCCAAGTCTGAAACTCCCATATTTACTATGTTGCACGTGCGTACGCGCGAACACGTGGACAGACACCCAGCCATACTGTCCACCGAAGGTTTTACAGCCACAGGGCTGGATCGGCAGCTGGGTACAGCCTGACATCACTCACTTGGGCTAATGAAGCTATGATAATTCGTACCAGCTGAGGATTTATCCCCTGGGAATCTCGATTGGCATAAGTTATATTAGCTGCCTGCATCCTCTCCGACGCTGCTCTCATCTCACGTGGCGTAAGCTCTCGCTACTGCCACATCAGCCCTGCCTTGCTCCTAAAACAGGAATTTTGCCCAAAAAAATCTGAGTAATCCAGAAGAAAAGGTTCAAATTAACAGCAGTATAGTATTCAATTGCGCCTGTATTATAGTCACCCGAGAACGAGTTTTGTGAAATTTAGTTCACACAGTTTCTCCCCAGATCTCAGTTTTGTTTAATGAAGTATTTGACTTTCCCTTTAAAATCCCTGTCTCTAAGCTCTTGTAACTATAAGAGAAATTTAAAATCTCCCCTCAAGTAGAACAAAGCAAAATAAGAAAGGTTCTCATGCTCACTGTCACAGTCAGAGGAAAAGAATATTTGACCCAGGCTCAAAAATCCCAAATTCAATAAACCTAAGTTTAAAAGCCTTGGAACATTTTAATGATTGAGTCATTCCTGACTACTTGAACTTTTCTCTTCTACACTTTAAGAAATGAAAAAGGAGAAAAAGGCAGAAGCAATTGTGATTAAACAAACTCTAAACAGAAGCGCACTTAGTAAATTCAATACATTTTATTTCTCCCTAAATTCCACTCCTGAGTGGTTCTTCAGCACCCATTGTGGAGATAAAGTGAAAATCCTGCTGGATGACTTTGGGAAAGCTTGGTTAGAGCTTTTCAGGAATATGCAGGCTCAAGCAGTGTCCACACTAATAGCAGATATCTTTGCAGTCAGAAAGGAGTTTAAAGCCTGACTCCGATCTCCAACAACAGCTCCTGACAATTTCTGCCGAGATATGGTCCCTATCCTCCAGTACGTGAAAAACCACACTGTTTATAAACAATGGTGAATTCCCAAAAATTAAAAAGGAGAAGTTGCAGTAAGGGCTACAAAACATGAGCATCAATTCTCCCACACTCCCATATTTAGTTTTCCTACCTCTCCTACTTCTTGCATCAGCTTCCTCAGGACAGCAAGTTTACGTGACAGCTCTACAGACAGTTAAGCTACGTGTTTTTTCAAAAACATATTCCACTACGCATAAAAAGGATCAGGAAAAGCTTATTCAACAGTAGCTTCCAGAGAGCGTGTCCATCACAGCAAGGCAGAACTTCAGGGATTGCTCCTTAAGAAAGCTACTTGTGGGTTTTCAAGCACCAGCCACACCACAGCCTCAGTGGAGAACATCCTGGGAGCTTGGAATGCGTAAGGTGCTTTTTGTTTATGTTTCTATCACTCCTACAATTATTTTTTGTCTTAAGATTTTTAATGAATTTAAGCATTCTCTTACGTTAAAAAGATCCACGGATTGGCTCCGTTGAAAAGCACAGTAAAGTAAGTATATGAAAACACAAAGGACGCTGACAAGGCTTTAAGAATTCGAGATCAGCATCAGACAAATTGTGGAGAGCTCCAAAAAGGAATAAATGAAGGTCCAACAGAAAGTGCTCACACCTATGGCAGTGACTTTTACAGTTTGAGTGAATAATGGACGGTATTGATATCCATAACCATTTGACAGACTGAAATATTGAGATGGCGATATTTTTGATTATCTAAAAGGGTATATCCATGGGAGACGCATCACAGAGGAAAGCCCAGCCAAATATAGTACACTTTCCCCAGAAAAATCATGTATTTAGGGTCAGGAGTGCATCAACAGGTGCACTAGGGAAGGTGTCACTAGATTCCATTTGAACTTTGAACTTTGAACCCAAAGACTGGTACAAAAAAAAAAAATCTCTCCTCACCCAGAACAGGACTGACCACCTTAGTTTTACCAGAGGCTGGGGGTTTGGAATTGCTTCTCTAGATGCAGTTTGAAGCAAGAAATGAAGTCTTCACAAATAAACAAAACACCTAAACAGAAATGAAGGACCAGCTCGTTCGTTACCGACTTGTTCTCAGGGCAGCGAGCTGCTAGCATCCAGATTTTAACCTCCGTGCAGGCTGGCACAAAGAGCTCTGACAGGTTGATGATTATAAATATCCTCTGCAGCCACATCTCTCTCCTTCACCACACAGGGAAAGTGTCCAAAGAGAAATGAAGAGACCGATACTGCTAGTTGCCAGCGTCCTTCTAGAAGTTGCCCATTGCCATCAGCTTCTCAGCCTCAGTCCGCACTCTTGTCCTTTGCAATTAAGGCTTTTAGAATCAAACCCAAGAGGCAGATTCAGATTCTTAAATTGCTTTCAACTTAAATGCTGTACTGAAAGAAGAGCAGCGAAACCCATCAGAGCCTCCTACTGGTAGTTCAGGTCATTCTATTGCCTTGTCCCACATCACGTTGTCTTTTCTTTAGGCACTATGCTACTCATGATGCATGAGCTTCAGCTTAAATTTACAGAAAGGTACATTTGACAAATATTTATTCCTTAATTTCTCCCCTAACAGCATCAGAACTTTCCACAGTCTTCCAGATGTAAGCTCACGGTAAAGCCTCCTGCACACAGAGGTTCAGGTCGAAGTAGAGCTGGAGTCCTTGGGAAGGTGGTGTTCAACAGTTCAACCAGCCAGAGGCTGGCACCAACAGAGCAGTTCGACCTACAGGAAGGTGCTGATGACCATATGAAGCCAGGAGAAGATGGGAGCACACAAATGAGTGAAACTGAAGCAAAGACAAAAAAAGTGGTGAATGCACTAAGATACATAAAATCGGTAACAAGCTTGAAGGTCACTGAAGAGAGTCCCTGCACAGCTGTTTGCTTTTAATATTTTAATTATTAATAATGTTAATACATTTAGTAATGTAATAATAATATTTAATGTTAACTTTTAAAAGCACAAATATTTCTACCTAAAGTTGCTACAAAAAAATAATTAGGTAAAAAAAAAAAGTTTCTTGTAAAGCAGTCTAGACAAAAACCTTTTGAGCCAGTAGGATACCCAAAGATTCCTGGAGTGTCTTAAACTGTTATCCACTGAAATATTGATATCCAGCTGAGAAGTTATGCTTCCGATCAGCCACAGTACAAAATATTAGCTTGATGCACTATTAAATGTGGAGTCTTGAGCATACCAAGTCTCGAGCAACGTTTACGGGGCAAAAAGTCACCTGACTGGTAAACAAAGAAACCCCCAACTCCCACCTTATGAGAAAGGACCCAAGACGGTACATTCAGTCCCAAAGTTCAGAGCTCTTCAGCTGCAATTACAGTTCATTTGCATTTTGAAGCATTTCTATAGTAGATAAAGCATGTCTAAAATTTAGATAGCTAATCAACCACGGGAGAGTTAGGTATCGATTACATGTAGATGACTAATTTTACCATTTATCATTATACCTATACCACAATCGTACCTTCCCGTCCTCCCCCCAGTCAGTAAGATATTGTAAATCTAATAACTCATGCCATAAAGCAAGAGATATCCAGGGAAAGGAATCAAGGAACAAAACACCCTATTCCCTCAGTACACAGTCTGTCACGTCTTCTATCCTGAGCACTGATAGAGGTGTTGATCCCATATTACTTGCAAGATGAAGTCTAAAGACTAGTCCTAATGACTGACTTTTTTTTGCAAGTCAACATAATAAGGGCTTGTAAGATGAGCTGAGACCTCCTGTGGCACCCCGGGGACCCCGCGGCTGTGCCCAAACGCTCTTTCTCCAGCACAACGGGGACAGCAGCCCAGCATTTCTAGACTCTTCCAAAACAAGACTTGATCAAGAACAAGCTGGAGCTCCAACTGCTTGGCTTGAACATTGTGTTTAAAACAGCCAAGCCAAAACCGTAAATGTCGAGTTTTATTAGTTAATGTAGGCGGTGTAGCTCAAGCCATTTCAGCCAACGGGTGGAGAGGAAGCTTTCCATGAACCTAGCAGGGGCAGGAATCGACGTGCAGTGACAGTGATCTTCTCGGATAAAATGAGAAGCTACGACCAGGACTTCAGAGGGACAAGCAGAAGCTGCCTGGGTGGTAGATGGTATCCAAGCAGTCCTTAGTCACATCCTTCTTTGCTAATGATGTGCAGATAGCTCGTGTACACAACAACCAGCTGCAAGCTGTCTGTCGCAACAGACATGAGGGATACTGTCCCTCGCTGCAGATATTTTCCACATGTCTTTCATAGTCCCTCTGTCTCACTTCGCTTCAGAACAACCGAGACGAATCCGTGTCCCCTATTTCTTATCGGGGCAGAGGGGGAATCATATTATCTTCAAGATACAGTACAGGGTTATTTCACAACCCAAACAATTCATGTCACCTCTCTGCTCAGGTAACAGCATCTGAATAAAAATAAGAAAAATAAGAAATAAAAAGATTACAGAATTAAAGACTCTGCAGTTTATTTATGCCTAATTCTTTGTCCAGAGATTTTTTTTTTCCTCCTCCACTTGCACTATAGTAGCTTTTAAGTTTAACTTTTGTGGTTAAGCTGACTTTCGACATTTAAAAAGATGTGGTGTTAATTTATCTTGACATCAAGTCCACACGGGGGAAAAAAAAAACTTGAAATACCAACATATTACAAACGTACAGGGACAAACAAAACCAACGCAGAACCTTCTCACACCATGCTTCCCTCAAATTAGCTTTGTTTTCCATTAAGGTAGTTGATTGATATTTGATGTCTTCTCTGTGCTATTCCGATTTATACATCATTTTAATTTAACTACACTTTTTCCGTGGGGACTTCTTGTTTAAATTCCATTCACAACACAGCTATTTCTCTAAATTACATTGATGTAGGGATGAACCAATCTCATCAGGATCATAGGACTAGCACAGCACTTAATACGGGGTTTTTCATTATTTTTACTGTGACATGACTTACATCAAGCCTATTTACAAACACTGAACTGGTCTGAAGAAGATTTCCATCAGCCAGACAGGTTGGCAGAAAGACTTGACAGCAGAGCAGAGGCTGAAGCAACCATTTGCATCTCTGCGTTCGAAAACACAAGAAAAGCAGCAGAAGTGAAATAACGCAGCGCTACCAAGAAAAGCTCAAGTGGTTAAAAAACAAAAACCAAAACTACACAACAGGGAATGTACAGTTACACAGCTAAGCCATAGAGTTTAAAAATAAAACTATTTAGTAAGACAAACCTAAGCCTTCTGCATAGACCTTCCTAAAGGGAACAGAGGATTTGCTCAGCAGAAATAAGAGCTACGGCCTCCACCAAGCATTATTTAATGTCTCCTTACAGGAACAGATAGGCAAACTACAACATCGCAGCAAGAGCTAGGAAGGAAGGGACCCCCTTTGAGAACATAAAACGGGGTGTGTGTGTTGTATTTTGTAACCGTTTTATATGAGCACTGCTCCCGGACACCAACAGAATAGATTGCAGCGCTTACCGCTACGCTCCAAAAAATTATGTTTTCCCTGCACGCCTGTCAGAAATGAGCTAATACACAAGAAAGGAAATTTATTAGAGGCTTTATTTAATCCACTTCTGTATCGCACACATGCAGGGTTTTCCTCTACTTTAATTTTTTTTTTTTTTTTCCTTCTTAAACTAGGAAGAGCCAGCCGTTTTCCTCCAAAGCAAAAGGAAAGCCAGATCTAAGGTAGATCAAGCAGAACACTCTCTCAACCTCAGCCCTCCAATATTTCATGGTTCACAGTTTACAGTCATAACAGGATTCTGAATCTTGACAGCAGCCAGCATCGCGCTGGTACTATTTAAAACCCCTCTAATGGCACTGCCAGCAGGAGGGAGATAACAAGAACCCCGGTGTTTACAATCCGGAGCAGCGAGGGAAGCGTTACGGCAGAGAGAAATTCAGCTGGCAGGATAACGGCTTTTTTTTTTTTTT
>VYXH01008177.1:297213-309863 GCA_013397275.1 Burhinus bistriatus
TTTTTTTTTGCCTTATTAAGAGGTGGGGAGAGAGGACAGATTAAACAAAAATTGACTGGTGCCCTCAAAGTTTCCTAGAAGCAGCTGGTCAGAAGCAACTTGGCATCATGATGGCTACACGGCCAAGTGATGAGGTTTTAAAGCATCAGACTGCCTTTCAAAATAGACTGCCCTCGAAAGATGGACGGGACAGTCTCAGCTCCCCTCTCCTATTCTTCCTATCCAAGTGCAATTCAATATAAATAATATTATGCAATTGCTGAAGAGGGGGGGAAATAAAAAAAAAAGGGTAAAGCTTAAAGGGTCTGTTGGATTTCAGTACCAATCTGCCACTAGAAAATAAATCTTTCATCTTGTACGCGGGTGACGTTTGAGAGACAGGTACTCACTACGTATGCAAGTTAAAGCTCGCTCCATTAAATTTCAATTTTTGGCAGATACTGACTGATGGTATCTAACTGTTTCTATGCTTAAACTCAAGACAACCAGATCAGCAGCAATTTCATACCATATGCTCCAAGTAAAGGTCTTCAAACACTCCCACAGTCAAGCCATGGCTGGCAGGACTTGTGAATTTTCTTCCCTGTCCGCCCCCCCCATCCCCAGTTTCACCTTGAAAGCAGCTGAATATCAATGAAACAAAAATATCCTAATCGCTTTCATTTTCCGTACACAGCATGAAGATTGAGAGGCCATTAAATAAAAATTGCCAATGGGACTAAAATAGCTGTTACACTAATGCAGAAAGCCGACCAGATGGAAACATCTTGCTCTTTTGATCAATAGCAATTTCCCCTTGAATGTTTATGCATGTGTGTTTTTAAAGAAAAAACACACCTTCTCCGAGATGCTCAGTCTCCAGTAGAGAAGATAGACTACTGCGCTTTAGTAGGGTGTAAACAGTCTCGTTTATTAGACATGGGACGCTAAGAGGGAATTGGAAAGCGTGTGAGCTCATTGTAGTAAGATCTGAGAAGACCAATCACCTCGACGCCGTAAGACAATTAGGTCGAGATTCACGCATATTCCTTGTAAGCTCAAGTCCTTAGTTTCTTTTTTCTCCCCTTAAACACATTTTGGGATCTACCTTGCCAAATGAAAGCTAAAATACACCTGAGCTGTAACACATGCCAATCTACATTTGTTTCTTAAAAACCACCTTGCTGTAGTTAACTTTTGCCCATTCTTCTGCAGTAACTCTATACACCTCATGGGTTTTCTTTTCATACACACACAGACAGGGAATTTCAGAACAATTTCTTTCTTACTTCTGTTAACTTCCGTGCCAGGCACGTACCGTTCAGTGTAGGTTAAATAACAATAGAATACAGCAAAAGAAGTGGGAACAGCAGACTGTTACCCTTCCAAATATCTCTGAGAAGTTGGCTCTGCAAAGTCAAACTTTGAGTCATCTGTCTGCCACCAGTAGGCCACCATGGCCCCGCGATGACAACGGGCACCAACGGCCCCCGCGATGGGCACCAACGGCCCCCGCGATGACAACGGGCACCAACGGCCCCCACGACGGGGCTATCACTTTTCCTAGCATCAAAGAGGCAGGCACCGCACCACTGGATATCTACCACAGTCTCCTTTCCTATATTCCACTTGAAATTCCAATTTCTGTTGAAATGTTTGATAGCTGTAAAAGGTTATCAGTTCTGAGTTGCTGTGGGATTTCAAAAGTGTACTCTGATGTTCATCAACTTCCACTCCAGGTAACGTTTCTCTACTCAGCTCATAGCGCCTTAACCAGCTACGAGTATTAACCATACACCTTACTCGTGGTCTCAGATTAAATAAAATCGAGTTGAACAGCGATTTTCCTGTAAATTTGTCCAGTAAGGGTGCTAAAGCAATTCTTTTAGGTGAGACATATTATGTACTTTCAAATAGAAAGACTGCAAAAAAAAAATGACATTTTTGAAGATGTACCTTTCCACCCTGTGGTAAAACGAGCCTGTCAGCAAATCAAAGTCGACATTGAACTTCAAAGTAACTGTGTACTTCAACAGAATGGAAATAGCATTTATTTACATCGATACATAAAAACAAGCATCTTGTGCTTGTTGTAAGCATTTTAACATCATTTAATAGAAGCACTTTGCAGTCTTAGCACTTTGTAATGTGTTAACAATGCTGAGTAGATTCTTAAAAGACAAATATAAACTATTAATATTTTATGTGCCAAGATCTTCAGAAGTCTTTGGGACTATTGATTACTTAAACCCATTAAGAGCTATTTTGATCTTAAATAGCTAGAGATATCTGCAAAGAGATTCAAGCTAAGTGGCAATAGTTATTTTGAGAGCAAGCAGTTTTCAGCAGTTATCATTACTGATAATGAAGTTTGCATTTTAGAAGCCGCTAATCAGTAAACAATAGCTGCTAGGACAGTTTTGTCCAAAAGATTGTGTTTCATCTTGTGTTTCCTTTTTTTCTGATTTAAACATGTTTGAGTCCAGTTCTTACCAGGAGTACAGACCAAAAGATGACCACAAAATTTATGGCACGAGTTTTCCTACCATGTCTTTCTGCTTACTTTCTTTCAGAAATTGCTGAAGATTTCAAGTTTGCTTCCAGCAGCAAAAACAGATCGTAGCACAACCGGGATCAAGAAAGAGGCAATAGCTCACTTAACTATGGTTTGTCTACCAATTCTCCAATATTTACTTTTAATAGGAGGAAACAAGGACTGCCTTTCCACCTAGTGAGCAAAGAATCATCAACACCCAACTTCTTCCAAGAAATTAAAATAGTGTTAATTCAAAGAATACACTGAATATCTGTATTTTACATTCCTCCCTTTCATATTCACTCCGACATTCAATTCAGGAAGAAATATGGTATATGCATTAAACTTATTCTTTGAAAAAAAACTTTTCTTTGTTCTACGCCTTGGAGAAAATGAAGGCAGCAATTCTTGTCCATGCTTTGACCTAGGAAGTATTTAGTTCTACAGATAATATACAAAACCCCCCTCTTTTCACATAGCCAAAACAAAGTGCTTGAAGAGTGGAGATGTTCACACAGGTTTGGCGTTTGGGGGGTTTTTGTTTGTTTGGGGGTTGTGTGGTTTGGTTTGTTGTTTTTTTTTAAAAAACCATGGCATAAAAAACAACCCAGGGGTGCAAACCAAATCCCCCTAAAAGAACAAAAAGTTTGCCACCTGCTGTATTGGGAGCCACAGGAAGTCATCAGTGTTTTGTGCCCTTGAGCACCTCAGTGACAATAATTCTTTTGAAGGCCTTCCCTTATTTCTCTTTGGAAGACATTAAGGTGAGCACGTGTATCTGACAAGCTAGATTTTTTTCCTGTAGACAGCCTTTTTTCTTATCCATAGAAGACTGTATATTGTACATCAAATTACATCAAGAGCATGTCCTTCCCAAAATAATCTTCTGAAAGCAAGAAAAAAATCTGAGTGAAAATATTTTGTTTTCAAGTAAAAAAAAAAAAAACCAACAAAAACACAACACCCAAAACCCACAAACAAAACCCACCACCACACCTTTCTTCCAGAAACAAGAGTTATTCTGAAGGTAAAAGACTACTACAAAGTAACTAGGAAAAAAAAAAAATTGAAAAGTTACATTACTTTGAGCAGCACAGTCTGTGTGCCCTTATTGCCATTTATCTCATCTGCCGTTATTTGATTACTGGTTCCATGAAAGTGAACCTGCAATCTCACACTCTTACCAACATGAGAAACAAGAATAAGCAATTTTCCTACAAAAAAAAAAAAGACAGCCTGGAAAAGTCATTAATAATGAGATCAGCCTAGGATTGGGAAAAAAAACCAAAAACACGTTAGAAATACTTTGATGTAAAGGATCACCCCTACAGTTGCTCACTTTGTCTCACCAAAAGGCAGAGAGGAACACTTTGCAATGCTGTGCAAGGGGAGGTTGCCAACCTTACACCACCATTAAAAAAAAGCCAAAAAACAAAACCACCGACAAAATTGCTTGCTCCGTATTACTGATAGAACAACCTGGTACAACTGGATTTGTTTCATTTTATGCAATACAATGAACTGATAGTAAGCAGTACGTATCTTGATAAGATTAAGATCCAAAAGGTACTGAAACAAGTTACTTTAAATTCATAGTCGCCTTGTAGACTTCAGCTCCCAGAGTTTATCTTTTCCGGAGTCCTGCCGAGTAAGACAATCTTCACTCCCCCCTAGATAAATGGCAGCGCTGGAGTTCCAGTGCTGCACTGGCATGGATTTCCCCTTCCAAGGGTTTAACAGCACTGGCCAGCTCAGAAGAAATCCCAACACAAGCCCATTTGCTCCAAGTCAGGAGCATTTGACAGGGAAAAAAAAAAAAAAAAAAAAACCACAAAAAACCCACACCCAGATTGAGCTACTAGTCCATATAAAAATATTGCAAAACACCCCCTATCTTCAGAAATCCCTTTGAAATGGTGACCCAGCAATCCCAATTGCATTTAATGCACCCTGAATATAAAGCCAGAGTCCAGAGTCCTGCGTAGTACTAGGAAAGATGAAAAAGAGTATTGTAACCGCTAATGAGATTTTCACCTAGGCTTTCGCGTTGTTAATTGACTGCCAACATTCATTCCCAATTTTTATGGAACGGGCAGAAATATTAATCAAGAAACCGACTCCGCTTACGAAAAGCAGAGAGGAGGATGCCCATCATGACACGAGAGCTGTGTGTGCCTTAAAACACCCTCGCTTTTGAGATCTCTAGCCAGAAAAATAGATCAGGTAGTTAAGCTCACGCTTGACTTTGATGAACTATAACCGTCTGCTTGAAGTGAACTACACAAGAAATGTGATTTTGATTCAACACCGCAAGCAACTAACAAGTAATTCAGAGATTTTCTTCATGCTTTCATTGGTGACTACTTAACGTGCCTTAACAGCAGATCTACAGTTAGTCATGAGTTAGAAATATTAAACGTGTCACACAACCACATTACTGAGATCCACAGTCCGCTCCTTTTTAAAGTACACATTTGCTGCATAGTCAGAGTTGTTCCGATTCCGAAAGCCCATAACCTATTGCACAAAGCACTGAAACCAGTGATTTAAAGACAATTATATTAGCTGCTCTAAACATTTATTTTCAAACTTTTTAGGCATTTGAATTGCACTTATTTTGAGTTACAGTGAAAGACATCTATATCCAGGTGGATCAGCTTAATTTTTATTGTATTTTGGGTTTACTGCACTGTTTAGGCACCCTGATGGAGATGGGATTTCCAGGCTCACAAAAAGATGAATTTTGACTCTCTATTGCTTGTTCTCTTCTAACTCTTTTATAGGAAACACATAGTGGACATACAGCGCACACATAAGCATTACGGCTCCTACGGGAACAAAGCTTTCTCTCCCCCTACGCACCTCAAATTATTCTAACTTGTTAAAGATGATTTGCAGTATAACTCCTACTCGTCACCTACAGCAGAGGAAGCCTTCCCCTCTGCACTGCTCCGAGAGTCACCTCTTGGACTAGAGCTGGAAAAGCCTCCCTCCATTTCATTTTCCTTCAGCTACCCCATTTCCTCCACTATTATATTACCAAATGCTGCTGAAGAAAGTCTCCGTTTCAAAGCAGAAGCCTTCCATCACATTGGGATCACAAAAGCTTGTGAGAATTTTCAAAGTCATAGAAAAGGCACTGAAAATCTGTATCTCGTCCTATAGCCTGTACTGGAGATCTCCAGATTACTAGAGGGCATCATTTCATCCGGTTTTGCTCCTCTCTAACTACATTTGCAATACTACAACCAGCTACCGGGAATGTGACTGACGCACAACTAACTTGAACCTCAGTGCTTCGGTGGCAATATAAGGTACAAGCAACGGGATTCTGTCCTCAGGTAAGGACAGAAAAACAAAAACCGGGAATACCAAGACCAAGATAAAATTAAGGGAAAAGAGAATTTTAGAAAATAAAGAAAACAAAACATCTAAAAACCTGCTAAGAACTATAATTGATGACATTTTCAGTCTTCCAGGTCTCAGCAACTTGGAATAGTGCTGACTATCAGCTTACCCGCCAGCGTACAGCTACCCAATCTTTGGCCCATAAGCACTACGTAGACATCCCACTCTAAATAACGTCACGCTCTAAGTCATTCTAAGGCTTCATGCTCCCAATCTGCAGTGGACCCACACTGTAGAGACTTTAAATACAAAACACACATGCGTAAGATATATATACACACACGTATTTTTTTGTTGCATCGTTACAGTCCAAAAGTTGAACACATTCCCGCCTCCTCATCCTGCGTTTAGGCTAAACTGCTTCCATTCAGCTGCTCTTATCAAGTTTTGCCTTCAAATAATTTAGCGTAAAGAGTATCTATCACTCCAAAGTTCTGTTTCTTGCAAGATGTTTTTCCTTACTAAGACTCTACTACTTCTCCTCAGAGTTTATGTTGTCCCCTTCTCATTAAACAAGGCAGAAACCTAACCATAGGAGTACACTTTCACCTACAGCAAGATCTCGGAATAGGACTGAATTTCAGCTAACTAATGCCAGGGGTTAAAAATGACAGGTCTGTTGTTGCCACCTTGTCAACTCAAACCAAGAGGTCTCTACACTCCTGAGGAGCGTACTGAATTACCCAAGCTGGCAGCACAACGCGAAAGCAGAGTGAAGCCAGCTGCTCGAATATCACGGCAAAGCTACTGGGACAGGGCTTTTCCTTCCGAGCAAGGGCAGGGTGAAGGGGAGAGATCGCACCCCACAGGGAAGGAAAGGTCAGGGACAGAAAGTTCCAAGAGTTAAATAGGCTTGGGGCTCTCTTCCTTTACTGAGGGAGAAGTCATCTAGAAGTACCTCTGGGAAGAAAGAGGGTTTAGTTTTTAAAAGCATGTATATCCTTGTTAATTATAATTGAGGAATTCACGTTTTTTATATATATATACACATACGCGCGCAATTAAATTAAGCAATCAGGGCTCACAAACCAGAAACAAATTCATCACTGCTCTAACCTCCATCCCAATGTAACCTCAGATATAATCAGTACCACTGGACTTAGCCCAGCTCTTTATTAATTTCTTCCCTCAGAAGGGCAAGGTGCTTTTTTTACACCAATGTATAACAGGGACACTTGAGACATCTGAAATAGCAGGTAAGAGTCTGAAGGTGACAGCTTTAAGTGCTCTGAAAGTACAAAGCATTATTTTCTGGAAAAAAAAAATAACTAAAGAAGGAAAAAAAAAACGAAAAAATTGTCTAAAAGATTAGGAAGACCCACACGCTTTCCAACAAATCAGTAAGCAACTAGACAGCAAGAAGAGAAAGGAAATAGCAAATAATTTCTTGTACAGAGCCAGGAATGCTGTTTTGCTTGACTCACGGGAAGCAGGGAGTAGTACTTACGAAGCCAGCAGGAGAGAAAAAAAAATAATTTTTGAAGCCAGGTAGTATTGCTATTTCCATTTCTATTATTATAATGGGCATAAACATGAGACATTTAGTGAACCGCTAAATCCAAGAAAGGAGGCGGCCTACTGCTCCAAGCAGCAGTGCTTCCCTAGAGCTTGTGCCAAGCTGTTAAAAGAGCAGCGAATTCAAGTGCTTTATAAATATTTCTGCAGGACTGTAAATACCCAGTTCAGTGGGGAATACCTGTGTACACAGTTCAAATACGGGAGCTAACACAGCAGTAAACAGGAGAAAAAGCTCTCCGTGTTACCCCAAAGTGCCTCTGTCTCAAATGCTACCTCTGCACAATGAGGTCCTACTAGGCACCGGCACTAACTTAATTCGTATAGAGTGTCCCCAATGCCAAGTCCAGCTTCTGGTCACGTACCCTCATCAATAACTTGGTGCCAGCTTCAAAATGCATCAAAACACTAGGCTTTTTAAATGCTGACATGTTCTCGGACTCTTTTGTCAGCTGTCAGTCAAGAATGAGGTGCCAGGTTAGGAAGGACCACGGTAAAGGCCAAGGAAAAGTACCAGCATTTGGAGGACTTGCACCCATCCATTTACCTGCCTCGTCGCAGCCAAGACAGAACCAAAAAGCATGAAATAACTTTAAGAAATACATTTCTCAAACTAATGCTTATTTGCATTTTGACTAAAAAGCACGTGCTTTAAGATTATTTGGGGGTGATGGGGGGAGGGTTAGAAAAAAGACTGGGAGAAGCTGTTCCGTGGTGGGAAAGGGGTTCCTTCATCCAGATTTATGAACTATCAACACCACAGCCCCTTGAACATCATCTCCCAGCGGCAACTATCTACCCCCTAGCATCAGTATCAGCAGCTGTATGCCTGTGCATCTCTGTCCTGGCATGAAAATGCACAAGATACTTTGATTTTCAACATTCAAAGAACACTGATAGTCCCACATCATGCTGCCTTTTACCCCAGGAATTTCATCTTCCACCGTCTGCCAGCAGAATCGTAGCAATCCAGGGCTATACTGTGATCCGTCACATTCTCCTTAATAGCAACAGGCAGGATCTTGTAATGATGATAAGCCATATCGACTTCTCCACAGTGGAGGGCATCATACCATATTACCGCTCCACAACAGAAAAACCAGTCAAACATGGAGATCACATCTTAAAATGGCAAGTGTGATAGGTTCAAACTCCACGAAAAGAAAGTCAAGGACAGTGGCTTCACAAAAGGTGTATGTTGGATGGGAAAACCAGGACTCCCAGGGTCCTACCACATACACAAGCAAAGAGTTAGTCAGAAGAGGCCGTGCCATAACACAACAGAATGCAGCAGGACTATGCGTTTCCAACGTTATTGCCAGGTCCCTTGCTTCCAGTTTCTTTTCACCTTAATCTTTAGCTCCGAATACCCTATTAATTTTCAGTCCTTCCTTGACTACTACAGTGTTACGTTAACGTTTTCACTCATAAGCTATTGCTAACATCTTCAACCTTATCTTCTCCTTAATCAGTGATTCTGGGTTTCAGATGCAACTCGCTACACGAAAATAGCTGTACTCCATGATAAAATTTTATCTATTTGTGTTTACACAAAGGACTACTCATTTCACATTCAGGATCTAAGATACCGATAAGCCTTACTGCAGAGGCATACCTGGGAAAGCTCACTAAATAAAAGACCTCAGGGTGCCAAACCAATTATATTGCTCTTGCTCGTAGGTTTTCCACCAGCAAAGCTGTTTTAACTCCTGTGAGGAGAAATAATTATTTTAACTTGACAGCTGGAGTGACTACAGTTACAAAGTTTAAGAGCAGCTGCAGAGGTTTCTTGAAGCTGTGCATTTGATCTTCAAGTCCACAGTTATGGCAGACAGAAGCAAAATTTATCTTAAATAAGCATAAAAAGACAAAAGTAAGTAGGGCACTTACCCTACTTTAAATCACTGTTGTGCACAGAGGAATACAGAAGGTGTTCCAAATTCATAATTCAGCCCTTATTGGAAAGGGAATAAAAAAAAAAAAGCACAACAAATGCACCAGTCTAGTTCCGACTAGGAATCTCTCTCACAGAGGAAACATTTTAGAAACAACTTGGATCCTTTAATTATCTTCAAGGCCAGTCCCTGTTCCACAATCACAATTACACAGTTAGATATCAAAAGAGTGGCGGCTTCATCTAAAAGAGACATCCGGGCAGGGATAGATGTTTTATTTTCCCCCTAGGAACAGGAAATTCCTCACAAAGGGGGCAAGACGAAGCCCTCCTCCTTTGCTGGGGGCTGAAATAAGTGTAAGCTACTACAGGTATTTATGACGTAAACCATAAAAAAGGAACTACGAATAAAGACAATGCAAACACAAGCACGTGAATGCAATCAGAAAACAAGCATCGTGGCAGCCAAATAAGTTACTCCTGCAGACCAACAAAAATCCAGGTGGCCTCTGGACCTCCCTCCCTTAACTTTATCAGACAGACCCTTATATAAACAGTAAATCAATGTTACAGTACGAGAAACTTCACAGGAAAAGACGTGCCAAAACAAGTCGCCCATCTAAGTTTACTCTCTGGACTGTTACTAAAAGGTGATCATTCATCTTGTCTTCCAGGTTCTCCGATGTCTTCAAACGGGCTTCTGCAGGAAAAGCACGCGTACACCCCATTCGGAAGATTATCAACGACACTATTAGTTTGCTTCGACAGCCAATGATTTTGCGCTCAGACCAGAGGCCAACACCGAAAGCAGAAAACCAAGTAATCCAGCCAGCCTCCACAAGCAAGGAAAATACTAGGGAAAAGCAGCACCCGACAAACCCTGAACAACCTCAACAAAAACCAGTATCAGCAGGAATGGAGATGTAACCGCTTGAAAAATAAGAAAAAGTTACTGAAATAATAAAATATTCTTCACCTTGAACTGCCTCTAGCAAGAAAGACCTACTCTAGAGACGTTTCTCCAACTTAGTCCCTTGAACTAAGTGCATTTATGTAAATAAACTTCACAATTTCATTAGATGTCTATGACAACTACAATAAGACTTATTTTAACCTCAAACTTTGGGTTTACTCTTCATCACTAAGAACACAACTGAGCTTAATTTGAAGCTTAGAAAAGTGAGTATTAACCCTAAACTTCCAATTACACTCAGTCATGTTCTCAATGAACACTAATACAGCTGGTGTTAATACTTAAAATAAGGCGTTAATTTGGTATGGAAGGAAGTTTCAAAAAGCCACGTACTTTCAGGAAACCACAACCAAAACACCCCACCATCGTCTCTAAATTACATGCACAAGCCAAGAAGCGGTCATAGCACACCATCACTGCGTTTCTTCACAAAGGCGGGCTCTATTGCACACACGGTTTTAGGCCCAATCCTTAGACCTTACATAAAATTAATGGAAACATAAAGCCTCAAGAAACCAACTGCACAGCAGAAACCTATGGAAACTACCATCAGGGATACTAGATTTTCTTAAATTTTATGAGGGAATAGGAGCAATTTGAGCATTTTTCTATTTTTAAGACATAGCAGTTGTCTCTTAACTGTGTATGTGGTTTACATGACTGGAGATGACTGTCTTCCCTCAAAAGAGAGATGCGCCAGATTTTGAAGCACAAACTTACATGGCAAATGTGTTATTTTCACTGCAACTATGACCTTGAAAATAAGTAGCTACTTAATTACAGAGAAACTGTCTAAATCTTCTAGTGACACTTGAATGAGGAAGCAACAAGCTACAGTGTTGTTTTGTTGGTTTTTTTTTTTTTCCTCCCCAAAAGCTCGTTATTTCTTCCAGTATTCGAAACAGCTGGCAAAAGTAATCATTTGGCAAGGTCTGTCAAGGACTACAAAATAAATATGTGTATTTGCTATAGTAGATTACATCCTTTAAACCAAAAATGAAAGGCTGAAACATACAAATATTTATAAAAGAATAGGGGAGTTTATA
Organism: Burhinus bistriatus; assembly: GCA_013397275.1. Lineage (NCBI taxonomy): Eukaryota > Metazoa > Chordata > Aves > Charadriiformes > Burhinidae > Burhinus > Burhinus bistriatus. The sequence goes on from VYXH01008177.1 coordinate 308,565, forward strand.
CTTCCAAATTGCACAATAAACATGTATTTGTGTATATACGCACACACATCAATTCAGTGTGCTGTAAACATATCCCCTTCGTTTTACGCTCCACTATTCCTGAAACCTGGTGGGACAAACCCCATGACTGGAGTGCGGCTATCGATGGCGACAGGCTGTTGAGAAGGGACAGGCAAGGGAGGAGGGGTAGAGGGTTGCCCTCTACATCAAGAAATGGATGGAGTGCGAAGAGCTGTCTCTGAAGAATAACCACGAGTAGGTTGAAAGCTTATGGGTAAGAATTAGAGACTGGGGCAACAAAGGGAACCTTGTGGTTGGTGTCTACTACAGGTCACCCAATCAAGGGGAGGTTACTGACGAGCCTTCTTACTCCAGCTACAGGAGGCATCGCGTTCACAGGCTCTCGTCCCGCTGTGGGACTTCAGCCACCCAAACATCTGCTGGAAAAGTAGCACAGTGAGCTGGAGGCAATCCAGGAGACTCCTGGAATGCATGGAGGATAATTTCTCAAGACAGGTAACAGCCCTACCAGAGGGGATGCAATACTGGACCTGATGGTCACCAACACAAGTAAGCTAATCGGTGACATCAAGATTGGAGGCAGCCTGGGCTGCAGTGATCCTGCACTGGTGAAGTTCACAGTCCTGAAGGATATGGGTCAGAAGAAGAGTAAAATGAGAACCCTGAATTTCAGGAAAGCAAACTTCCAGCTCTTCAAGAAGTTAGTCAATAGGACGCCCTGGGAAACTGCCCTCAGGGACAAGGGAGCAGAACAGAGGTGGCAGATGTTTAAGGACGCTTTCCATACAGCGCAAGAGATCTTGATCCCCAGCCGTAAGAAATCAGGAAAGGAAGGCAAGAGATCAGCATGGCCGAGTCGAGACCTGCTGGTCAAACTAAGGGCAAGCAGGAAATGCACAGGGAGTGGAAGCAGGGACAGGTATCCTGGGAAGAGTATAGGGACACTGCCCGGTTGTGTTAGGGATGGGGTGAGGAAGGCCAAGGCACAGCTGGAGCTGAACTTGGCAAGGGACACAAAGAATAATAAGGGCTTCTACAGGTATGTCAGCCAGAAAAGGAAGGTCAAAGAAAGCACTGCCCCCTGATAAACAAGTCTGGCAAACCGGTAACAACAGACAAGGAGGAGGCTGAGGTATTCAACAATTTTTTCCCCCCCTCAGTCTTCACTGGCAACCTCTCTTCCCACACCTCTCGAGTGGATGGACCGCAAGGCAGGGACTGGAGGAGCAAAGTCCCTCCCACTGTAAGAGAAGATCAGGTTTGTGACCACCTGAGGAA
>VYXH01008177.1:310130-333992 GCA_013397275.1 Burhinus bistriatus
GGGTCCGTATTGGGACCAGTACTGTTTAATATCTTCATCAATGACATAGCCAGCGGGATTGAGTGCACCCTCAGCAAGTTTGCAGACAACACCAAGCTGAGTGGTGTGGTTGACACACCTCAGGGACAGGATGCCATCCAGAGGGACCTGGACAAGCTCAAGTGAGCCCAACCTCATGAGGTTCAACAAGGCCAAGTGCAGGGTCCCGTACCTGGGTCAGGGCAACCACCGGAATTGATGCAGGCTGGGGAATGAAGGGATTGAGAGCAGCCCTGCCGAGACTGTCTTGGGGGTTCTGGTGGATGAAAAGCTGGACATGAGCTGACAACATGCACCCACAGCCTAGAATGCCAACCGTATCCCAGGCTACATCAAAAGCAGCATGGCCAGCAGGTCAAAGGAGGTGATTCTGCCCCTCTACTCCACTCTGGTGAGACCCCGCCTGGAGGACTACATCCAGCTCTGGGGCCCCTAAAACAAGAAGGACGTGGACCTGTTGGAGCGGGTCCAGAGGAGGCCACGAAGATGATCAGAGGGCTGGAGCACCTCTGCTATGAGGACAGGCTGAGAGAGTTGGGGTTGTTCAGCCTGGAGAAGAGAAGGCTCCGGGGAGACCTTATAGTGGCCTTCCAGTACTTAAAGGGGCTACAGGAAAGCTGGGGAGGGACTCTTGGTCAGGGAGTGGAGCCATAGGACAAAGGGTAACAGTTTTAAACTGAAAGAGGGGAGATTTAGATTAGATATCAGGAAGAAATTCTTAACCGCGAGGGTGGTGAGACACTGGCCCAGGTCGCCCAGAGAGGCAGTGGCTGCCCCATCCCTGGAAACATTCAAGGTCAGGTTGGACAGGGCTCTGAGCAACCTAATCTGATTGAACATGTCCCTGCTCACTGCAGGGGGTTGGACTAGATGATCTTTAAAGGTCCCTGGGAAAGGTCCCTGCGGTTGACATTTCTAGTGTTCAAAAAGTACAACTCTAGCTGAAGCCTTTTGCATAGGTAAGGCACTTAGTCCTTCTCTCTATCTAGAAGACAACTTACCTGTTAACACTTTCAAATTCTGTTGAAATTACTTGATGCAAAGATTAAGGGAATGCTGTCCATCAGTCCACAAAAGCACACATTTTACTTTCATTATAAAACCAGGCTAAACGCACTTGTGAGCCTGTCCTCTTGAATCGAGGACCCTGACACACACAAAGTATCCACCAGGCTTAAATGAAAGCATACAGAAAGGGAAGCACTAATTAAGGTCTGACATGGTTCCTCCTTGCCATTACCTAGCCATGGGACTGCAGGTATCAACTGACCCATGGAATTCAGAGGTACCTCAAAAAGCCTTATTTCAGACTATTTATAGGCTCGCACCTTGTAGTAATGGTTACACCGTGAATCTGAGTAGCAACAATCACAGATGGAGCGGTTCTAGATATGGTCCCGTATCTTTATATACACCATCCCAGTATTTTCAACGCTACTTAGTCAAATATTCATTGTGATCATTCAAAGGTCTAGAATGAGGATCCAATAAAAGCCAAATACAAGTAAGAAGGAATTTGAGGAGTAAAGGTTTTCATCTAATCTCTAAATACCCAATGTTTGCATCAAGCGGTGTTAACAGGTGGCCCAGAAACTACTTTTTCGGCTTTTCTCCTAGCAGCTCACAAGCCCTGGCCCTGTGCCTACAGTAGACCTCATCACTAAACAACAGAGGTGCAAGGACTGCACATTAGAGCAGGAGAGAAGAGCCACAAAAATCTGACGGGGGACCTGATGACAGTACATGATCAAAACATATATTAATTGATTAAACTTTTAGGCTGACTTTCAAAACGCATGTTCAAGGACAAGTCAGACAGGTTGCTCTTGCCCAAGACAGGTATTTCAGCTACCAACCATACAGGTTAAGCAAGTAGAAAACACTTTCTATCTGCTAGTTTTTCCATTACTCTCTCACCAGCGTATATTTTAAAATTAACTCACAGTACTAAAAGGGCTTCCTTTATGTGGTGAAATAATAGGAACAATAACGCACCTAAGCTTCTCTACTAGCAAAGTTGCTCCTAGCGCAGACATCTGAATGCTCAAATCGGCAACAGACACAGCGCTCATTTTCCAGTGGCATCACACCCACTCCTTGGGTTCGCCAAGAAAGCAAAGACTTTCCTCCCCCGCCTCCAACAAACACCCGTCAGAATCAATATCACAAATTAGCAGTTCCCTGTCTGATGGGGAATCTCTTCAACTGAGTATGAATATTTCAGACTGAGCCATTAACTTGAAAAGGCTAAGAACAGCAAGCCTCCTACTGTCACATTCAAAGCAACGTGGCCACCGTGCAGGTTGCCAATACAGCGCGACAGGTCAATTCTGGTTTCCAAATCACTTTCAGACTTGTTCCTGTTCACAAAAATTACTCATCTCTAAGCAATTCAATGAAAAACTGAATATTTCTGAGGAAAGGGACACGTACTGTTTGGTGGCTAATATTCATAGGAATTCTCATGTTATTCCACACTTCGCTCCTTGCCTCTAAGCTATTAACTGCAAATGACTGTACTGCTGGGGAAAGTACATATTTGGAAACGCAGGGCTGGAAAACCCTAGAGGTTTATGGAAAGTTTTTTTTCCTATTTGCATACTAGCAGGTCTTCAGCAAGCACGATCACTGTGCATCACCTTCCTCAGTACTCTCTACATATGCTTTAGGCTCTCACCCTGCGTTTAAATTGGCAAGGATACCTCAAGTACAAGTTTAAAAGGAGCAAATAAAAGTAAAATACAAGTAAAAAGGAGTAAAAAGCAAAATAAAGCCCCTTATGTAAGGTCTCAAATGAGACAAGCCCACTTTTCTTTAGAGTGTATTAGCATAATCACAAGATCTTACTTCGGTTAAACAGAAAATTCTTCCACTGATCACACAGGGACACTCCTGGCAGAATAGGAAAAGTCTAACTCAGACGTCTGGATTTCAAGCACCCAGGGAAGTAACACAGGCCTTAATATCACCACTGGTGGTCTCCAGTAAAAAGCAAACTAGATTGTGAAAAAGACTACAAACCCCTTCCCTCCACTGAAAACCAACTAAAACAACAATTCCTCGGGGTTTTTTTCCATTTCTTCCACTAGTTACCGTGCTTCGTTGCTCAGTCTTGAATGGACCCCTCAGGTAGTGCAGTACAAACACAGGTAATCCATCTCATGCAAAAACTGGAAAGAGTTTACCCAGAAACACAGTAAGCCATCACAAAGCTGTCCTGTGCCAATCTTCTTCCTTCTCCATTTTCACAGCCTCAATGGAGAAATAAGGAACTGAGACAATTACTGTTACAAAAATGTTAGCGCGCCTTTATGGACAGAAAGATCAGGGCAAAAATCACTGCCTTCTATTCGTGGTTTAAGGTTGCTACGTATCTTTCCACAAAAAAAAAAAATAATGGAGTTCCTGTCCCAGAGATCTTACCACCTATGTAGAGAGATGTAAGGATGAAGGTTGCGGGATGTAACAAAACGCAAAGACAAAAACTGTTAAGGTTGGCTGTTCAACAATTAAATACAGGTTTTCATTCTCCTTGCATGTATATTTTTGAAATACAGGTCAGAGCCAAACAGGCAGTGTAAGAGTAAATAATTTATATCATTTTTAGAGAGAGCACTCTATTGTTTCTCCGCTGTTATTGTGTGTCAGCAAAAACTACCTCGTTCCAACTGCGTTTTCTCTCCGTGTGGCACAAGATTTGTTATTTAACAACCTTTCCTTTCCAATAGCGCAGTGAGAAAAGGGAGCGCATTGATATCATTCCTCCTTGTCATTTGCATTTCTTTGTATAAAGATTTTCACTGTGGTGTGAGTTGTTTAATTTAATTTTCAAAAATAATTTCCTCTGTTCCTGTAGCTCTACGTGAGTATATATCCCAGCATACAGCAACTCTCCAGCAAACTTTCAGAATATACCACCTTTAGTACAATATTCATAATAGGCTCAAAACACTTAAGAGGAAGGAGCAAATCAAAGGCTTTTACGCAGCCAAAATCCTGTTTCATTGCACTTGCAGCCCTCCCATCACCATCATCCCACATTATTTAGTTTTACTGAAGTATTCCTGCATTTTCTTTGTTGGTTCCTGCTTTTATCCAAAGCTTTTCTGGATAAAAATCTCCACTGTTCCCGAGTGAACAGATATGCCCCTCTCGCCTAACCACTTACATCACTGAAGGAATCATCCCCTTGATTGCCCTAAAAGTACATTAGCAGTTAAAAATATACATATATAGCACCACTTAAGCTTGCCTGCCTGAAAGAGCAGATGATGCCCACTCAAGCAGCTTTTCTACACTCAGATCCCCATTAATTTCAATGCAAATTCCCCACAGAGAGAATGATTACAAAGACTGGGCTCCTGCAAACATTTATAGCATAATTCAACATGGTTAATGAAGTAGCCATGACACAAACCAGAAAGAATATCAGTTAAATACGCCAGGCCTTAGCCACGTGAATAGAAATTAATATAGACACGTAGATATTCTCTAAATCAAGAAACTACTACAGGCTCTGCATTAGTAAATAGTGCAGCTGTAACAACACAAAAACCCCTCTGAATCCTGAAAGGTGAAGAAGTTTAACAGACAATTACACAAACAGTAGAAAAGCTACTGTTAACTTCAGGGGAAAAAAAAATGGTGTGGAAAATCAGCATAGGTGACCTAACTCACAGTTGAGTTTCTCTTGAGTAGATACGCCGAGGTGCAATCTACTTCAGTGCTATCAGAAAGGAGGAAAAAAAAAAAAAAAGGTAAGCTTCAGGTTAAATGCCATCAATAAAAAAAAAAACCATAGCAACTGAAGGAAGGGTAATTACATGAAAGGTACCCAAGTGTGAGAATAGTACCCATCTTTTAATTTCCAGTCATCAGTCTTACAGCAGTTACATATTGCCCGAGAGATAAGTTTCTCGTATCGGGTGCTTATCAGTGCGCACACTGGCAATTTCAAGCCATTTCGCCTACAAAAAAAAAGATTTCTGAGCTGCAGTCATCTCTTTTTTACAAGCACTTGCTGCCTTTATCACTTTACAATTTAACATTTAAAAGGGTGTATGAGGCACCTAGTGATTTAAAAGATTTTCTTCCTCACAGTAAAATCCTTTTAAAATATGCTTCTATGTTCATATGATCTTGTTTCAGTCACTGTACACCGGGAAACTGATAGAAACGAACCTAAATATCCAACTCTTCACTCCTATAACTACATAAAATCATACTGTATCCTACTACTCATATCCTTGCTTTTCCAAAAGCAATAGTCAAATTATAATGCGTGAAGTGAATTATATTAGTTGCTATTTAGATATTCTTTTCCCATTACCCCCAAAATTGGTATTTGATGCAATGGAAGCGTGCACAACACATTATTAATCACTGTCAACAATGTGAAAGGTTGCAAAGATAACTACTCATCATTATAGAATCTGGGCAGGTGGCCAAAAAGAAAAAAAAAAACCCCAACCCATGGATATTAAGTTATCATCAATGGTTATGAATAGTTTTTGGCTTCCGAAGTTCAACACTCGAACATCTGCCACACTGCCTAGATCTGCCTGAGGAAAGCCTTGATTTCCAAAGGGTTTAACGGCACGGGGCTCTCTGTTCACACAGCATATGTGGCAACGCGGTACGGCTGACAACGTGCCTGGATTGCGGACACACAATAGTTAAGAGCTTGGAGCCTACGAGCTGATTTTGAACAATTTGCAGAAGTGCACAGTCATGTTTTCCTCTCAAGCGTTACGGATCAAACTGAGCTATTAAACAGTCACGATGTTGTTTTACGTTATCTTTGACGCTATCTGCAAAGGAGAAGACAGTATATCACAAAGAAAAACAAACAGTCTTCATCCAGCCATTAAACAGAAATCAAGATTGACTGTTTTCATTATTCAGATGCCACAAAAAAAACCCCTAAGTTGGAATCCGCATTCTAGTTTAGTAGGAATGGATATAAGAACAGAAGTTAACTGTAATAATTTAAAAAGCACTCTAGATTACTACTCTTAATTGGCAACAAAAGATATCATTAAAGTTCATTATAGGAATTGACTTGCAATAGAATAATGTCAGCATACTATTCTCTTTCAGAAGAAAATCAGTCATTCCAAAATCCCAAAAGAATTTGGCCATGCTATCTGGACACTCTTTAAGTTCGCTAAAAACACGTGCAAGCTTTAAGGAAATGTAATTACATCCTGTCGTATCCTCTGAGGACCACACTAACAGCCTTTGTATTACCTCTCTTCAAAAGGCACATCCCCAACTGGTCAGCAGTGACAATCCTCCCCGCAGCACTTCACGCAGCGCGAGGTTGTTAATGGGATATGTTGAGGTTCATCAGGGACGGGGGGCATTGCGGCAAGGACAAAGGGACTATCTCCCTTGTCCTCCATTTGAGGAAGTTGCTGAATCTTGACTGGTTTCCCAGGACGCCAGGAACAGACGCAAGCCTGATAAACTGCTAGGTAAGCGAAGTCAAACACCTACCAGCGTTAACCGGGGCGCACACGCAGTACTCGCCAGGGCTGGGAAAGAAGAGACTCTCTCCTCCTCTAACCATTCCCTAGCTCAGACCCTCCCACTTAGACAACAGTCACTGGAAAAGAAGGAAAAAAAAAAAACAAAACAAAAAAACCCCTTTTCTCTGCTGTATTTGAAGTACGCCTACTGAAAAGCCTTACGGTAGAAGTTGCAATCGTAGCTGCTACTGCAGTTCATAGCAGCAGGACGCAAGAGACCTTTACACTACTCCCTCATCCAAAATCATGAAATAAACTTGAGGTTTACTTTGAAGACACCTAGTAAGATAAGCTAATTAGCATGTTTAATTGGTTTATACATACACCTCTTCAGAGACATTCAAAACATCTTGGACCAAAGCCTTGGTCATAAAGTCATCCTTCTGCACTTCCCAGTCACCAGCTGTTATTGCACAGCGAACGTTATTAGTCATGATACGTCACCTTAAGGCAGAAGAAATGAAAGGGAAGACAGGGAGAGCAGTTAGTGGTTCATCATCTTCAGCAACGCGTACAGCTGATGCAGATAACAGAAGGTTATTGGGCTGTCCTTGCTCCCCGAGAGCACCGGGCAGCACGAGAGCTGGCTCACCTCCGTTTCCACGCACACCTCTGGTTCTGCGTGACATCCCTCTCCACGCGTCCATCGCCCAGGCGCTGTTTGCAGAACGCATCAAAAACTTTGTGCGGACAGGAATTGCCCGTCCTTCAATACACAAATGAAAAGCCATATACGGAACAGTAACAGTCATTAACAAACTACACAGTATTTTGGGTTTTCTTACTTGTTCTTTTTTTTGGTTGGTTGGTTTGGTTTTTTAAATAAGGACAAGCATGTACTTCAATTTTTAAGCAGATTTCCTCACGAGGTGAAATCTTGCATTATATTTGCGTTCGTGTTGCTTACTTTGTGTTCTAGCCTGCAAGACTGGAACAAGTATTTCTGATCATTCATAAAGATTATCCATTTCTAACTTCCATTTTACTGACAGCAACAAAAAACCCAAACAACAAATGAAACCAGCACTGCAAGAATGTGCAGGTACAAGAGGAAAAGCAAGAACCAGCCGGTTCTCCTCCACTTTCACATCCTCCATCACCCTCCCATTCTCCCTGATCCTGAGATCAACCAAGGATCTTGCAGAAACATTCCCTAAAAGCAACAAGGAGCCATGCTGCCAGATTCATTTCAAAATAATGCCCTCCTCAAAATAAAATTATCTTAATCCAAGGGGAATCCAATACTGGGGACTGTGTGTCTCAGGCCTTTGGTGTTGCCCTACACGGATGAGAATGCATCATCCAAAGGACACGTTAGCCCTTGAAATGCAAAGCTGCAGCAGCAGACCAACCAGTCCAACCCACGTTCCACACGCTCAGATTCTTAAGGGGTTTTTTGGTTTGTTTGAACTTCTTCGTAAAGCTCCAGAGATGCCTCTTGCTACTGGAACAGACAAAGGTTGGGCCAATTACTGCAACCCAACTGCAGCACTTGGCCACTCCAGATCCTGCGGTAACAATGCAGTGAGCAAGGGAGCTAGGTTTTTCTTTTACACCTCTGCGCTTTACACGCTCCTCCTGAACCAAAGAGCTACATCCTTCCTCCTACTATTTCCAGTTACAAGAAACTAGTATTCTACTCTATAGAGATACGCTTGTACACACACAAAAAACCCAATAGCGACATCCACAAGCTGAAAATGTACTACCTGCGAGTCAGATAAAGACAGGTAAGTACAGAAGACTATCCACAAGACATTGTGTTTATGCCATTATTGATTACAACGTATGTTAAGAAACTGGGATTTTCTGCTAACGTCCCTCAACTCTGGCATTTGGAGGTCCCGAAATGCTTTGTGAAGTGCATATTACCCCATGTTATAGATAGGAAAAACCAAGAGGCAGAAGTCTTTCACGTTGTCTTATGAGCAGCTCCCCCCTCCACACACAAAACCACGTTGTGGGCTAGGAGAGCGAGGAGAACTATCTGTATTCGACACCTTATCTTTCAACAATATTGCCTCCCCAATTACATGAGCAACACTTATGACACTATCATTACGCAGTACGCATCTTCTGGCTCATTTTGATTCTGTCAAAGCATTAAACACCTTCACTTCAGATTCAGCTACTGTAAATAATGTCATTAGACCACCCACCATCAAGGTTTAAAGTTCCAGGCTCTTACAAAAGCAATCATCTGCCTGTCTAGAAGGACCCTTGTCTGTACACGCTTCCATCGATTCTTGCGCTTCCGTGTGCTGTACCGCGCTCCAAGTTCCTACCTGGTTTATACAAGGTGAAAAGCCTTCCCCATACTCAACTTTCATCCTCTGCCAGCTGGTCTAGTATGCCATATCATCTGAGTTTTAAAAGAATGCATCTGTGTATTTATTTTTCCCCACCTGATCAATATTTATGAAGATTTTATTCCAGCCCTAACACATACATACTACAACTAATCTTCCTTTTATTTAGTCAAGCGTCTTAAAGGAAAAGGAGTTTGAAAACAGGCTACTCCTGCTGCTGAGCTTGAGCTCCACAAGTCGGCATTATTAAGTTAAAAAGATGCAGGTTTGGAAGTCAAATTTAAAAAAATAAAACCAACAACAACAGCAAAAAAAAAAAATCCAACAGACAAGATTAACACATGGAGTGCAGTAAGTACTTAAAACCTGCAAAAATTAAATGTTTCAAAGAGAAAGCTCTTCTGGTGTTTGGTGATGGTTTTCCTGTTCCCTTGGATGTGAGCTATCAGCCTAAATAACATCAAAGCAACTACTTTATGCAGCTAAGAGATAGCTGATGCAACTTTCACTCATTTCTAATATCTTATATTGATTTTAATCACGGCTGATATGGGAAGGACACGCTTTTGATAACTGAACTAGCACCATCTAGTTTTTATTTGTTTAATATTGACATTGTGGACAAATGGAACAGAAATGGAACTGAAGCCCAGTTCCTGCCTATCTCACAGAAAAATTATCTGCAATCCAACTTCCCTTACCCAAAGTCTAGTAATTCTGTGACCTCTCCGGTTCTAACCTCTTATTTCTACTGTGTTCACAGAATTTACTTAGAAATTTTTAATATCACAGTACTAAATTTAAGACATTTTAAAAAATCCATTACATTGTTTGACATGATACAGAAAAAAAAAAATCAATGAAGAAAACAAGGCATCTGAATTAGAAAAAGTCAAAGAGACAGTGAAATAACATAGGCAATTCCATCTGCCTTCTTACATTTTTGGAGTAGTCATATCAGATGCATGTTGTTTATCCAAAACAAATCCTCCAAGTTACTGGAGATCTGGTAGTCACTGCTGTCATCACAATGAAGAACTGAAAGACTTCAGAAGATGAACCGCAAGCTGAATGCTTGCGGCACGTAAAGTTCTAGTTTTCCACCTATAAATGAGGTTTTTCATAATAAGCTTACCTTGTCTCTATCGATTTCTCAATTTACTCTATTATCAGATCTCAGAAGCTACTCCCTTGCCCCTCAGCTCCCTTGACTACAACTCCTTTTTTAGTGCAGAACACTAAAAAAAAAAAATAGCTACGCAAGTCTGAGTACATATTTATTACCATCAATGTGCGATAGCCTCAAGAGACACCCACGCATCATATTCTGTTAGCAAGAAGAGGAATCACAGTCTTCAATACCGTGCTATTTTTTCCTAATGCTGCAAGGACAAGCTAATTTGTAAGCCAGATCATTCCTTTCTAAAGGATGAATGACAGTCTTCCGTAAAGGAAAAAACCAAGGAGCATTCTCGCGACAAGTTTTAATGCCATGGGAATGTTCCAGGAGCCTCTCGGTAAACTCCTAAAGACAGGTCTAGCTCCCATCAGAAGCTGCTGAGGAATGGAAGAAAGGTCTAGGTATCTACACTGGTTCCACCTACCCCTGTAATGCTATAGACATGCCATTTCCACCTCAGACTATGGTTCTCTGTCACGGCCTCTGGGTTACTTTGCCTCGCCAGAAAAAGAGCAGAAATAAAGAGGGAACCGTCTGACAGGCAAAAAGCTCAGTGCAAGAAAAGGCAAAAAACTCAAACACGTACCATCTCCTCTGGTTTTTCTCTGAAAAGAAAAGGGGAACTATGACTTGATCTAGAAAACAAAGAATATTAAGATACTGCACTAGACGGGAATTTCAGGTTGGAAGAATAAGTTATGATAATTTAGTCCAGCAGTTTCCTACCAGTTATTTTAGAGTTAGACCAACATAACCCTGAACAATTTTAGAATAAAGTATCAGCTTTGATCTGTAACACAGCTCTTTTACTACCAAGTTCTGCTACATTCTAAATAGTCCTTTTAGCAACCCTTTGAAAATAATATATTAACTTGAAAGCGTACACAGACATATGACGCTTTTCAAGGAGAAAAAAGTAGCTAGAAAACACACACATTTCTCACACTCACTAAAAGCTCCTTCATCTGCACTGAAACCTATTACGGAACCACAAACTGCATCGGCAAACACGCTTTAAGTTGTCTGTGGTATCGGATCTACACCTTAACACAGAAATCTAATTTTTTTGTTGAAGTAGGTACTATAGCTTTACTGCTACTGCAAGTTGTCACTAATATTTATTTCTTAAATTTGTTATAAATCGCTGTAGTATGCAAGCATAAATAAATGTATACCACATCTGTCAAACTAGACTATAATCAACCAGAAAAAACCCTAACACTTGCTGCCTAAAAATAAATACTGACAGAGGCATGTCTGTCTCTCCCTAATGCCTCCCTTTCTGAAAGACCCTTGAGGTAAGCCTAGCTTTGCAATATCCCCTAAAATTAGTAAATAAATCAGTATTATCACAGACGCTATTTCCTTTACACTCCTTCTCCCTTCTTCCCATTCCCTTTGCCTTTCCCACCACTCCCTTCACCAGGAATATCAAAATAGATAGCGGACCTCAGGGATATCGAATTTGCTTCCAGGCACAGACATCACGAGAGGCAATATCTGACCGTCCAACGTGAATTTCCCAGCTATTTAGGTTTTGAAGACTTTAATATCGTGGCCCGCACATTATTCCATATGACAATTACTTCAAAGCCAGAGGCTAGCCATTTGCATAATAATGAACATTTTTCTAAAACCGTGTGCAGGAAACTACACGCTAATGAGTTCTAGTGTATATTATCTGAAAGTCACACTTGCTTTATGAAAATAATTAAACACACAACCTCTAACGTTTACCTGCTTGTACCTTTTATTTAACAGACTGAGAAACACCTGTCCTATTAAATGAACAAAACCACGTAAGACTAATTTTTGCAACACCGAGTCACCTGAAATTCAGTAGTTGACCCTGGACTGTTCACTTGGCTAAGGACTGCAGGAGCGGGCTGGCTTCGGAAGCTGTACATCAGGGGAAATGCATCCTACGGCGCAGAAAATACAGTTTTGCTACATCTCAATCACAGGAAGAATGAGGGAAATACAGCCATTCCTGCTAAATCACTGTAGAAGAAGGGAAGGAGGGATGAGGTGCATTTCACGGCTGGAGAAACATTTCCAACAACGCTTTGAAATCTGACAAGTCAGAAGTAAATTTATTTTTTTTTTTTAATACAATCTAACCAGTAACAGAAAATTTCTTATTAGGCAAGGAGTTCCCCATAGCACCCTATAACCCATGTTTGATGCAAATGTAGCAGGCTTTTCCTTTTTAACACCACAAATTCACTTTTTTGACACAAGCATTCCTTATACTATAGAGAATGTATACTATACTACACAGCACTTACCTGCTGTGTTGGGTTTGCGTGGCAAGGTTTTGGTAGCAGGGGGGCTACAGGGGTGGCTTCTGCGAGAAGCTGCTAGAAGCTGTGCCCATGTCTGACACAGCCCATGCCAGCTGCCTCCAAGACAGACCCACCGCTGGCCAAGGCTGAGCCCGTCAGTGACTGTGGTAGCGCCTCTGGGATAACATATTTAAGAAGAGGGGGGGGGGAAAAAACCTGCACGACTGCAGCCGGAGAGNAGGACTGCACCCCGTGGAAAGGACCCACGCTGGAGCAGTTTGTAAAGAACCGCAGCCCATGGGAAAGACTCACATTGGAGAAGTTCATGGAGGACTGTCTCCCATGGGAGGGACCCCACACTGGAGCACTGGTTGAGTGTGAGGAGTCCTCCCCCTGAGGAGGAAGGAGCAGCAGCGACAACGTGTGATGAACTGACCGCAACCCCCATTCCCCGTCCCCCTGCACCACTCGGAGGGAAGAGGTAGAGAACTGGGAGCAAAGTCAAGCCCAGGAAGGAGGGAGGGGTGGGGGGAAGGTGTTTTAAAATTTGGTTACATTTTCTTATCATCCTACTCCAATTTGATTGGTAATAAATAATTTTCCCCAAGTCAAGCCTGTTTTGCCCATGGTGGTAACTGGTGAGTGATCTCCCTGTCCTTCTCTCAACCCAGGAGCCTTTCATTATACCTTCTCTCCCCTGTCCAGCTGAGGAGGGGAGTGATAGGGAGGCTTTGGTGGGCACCTGGGTCAACCCACCACACTTGTATTTACTGCTTGAGCATTTTGGTTTCATTACCTTTGAAATCAGACTGATGAAGCCGTTAGGATCTTCGCTATCAAATCCTCATTTATAGCACAGGATGTGCAAAACTCGAGCCACAGGCTCACTAATGCACCGAGAGCCAGCTGCAGCAGTGAGCCCAGTCTCCGAGCTCTCCCTCTTCAGCCCACGCTCACCAGCCCCAGACAAGGAACCCCAAATCCAACTTGAGAAGACAGTATTCAACGCAGAATACCACCTCCCCATACAACCCACTGCCGACTGGAGATTTTCCACAGAATCAAGATGCCTGGATTAATTTTAAGATATCCCAGCTAATTTATGACCGTTAATACTTATATGTCATCCAGGATAAGAACGATAATCGTATCTAATGCCTTCGGGTTTAAAGCCCATTTTCAGCAGCAGCTCGAGGAAGGGCTGGATTTCTTCCCGACACAAGGCAACCAGCTGATGCACCGTATTGCCGGGTTTCTCTCCAGCTCTGAAACATCAGATATTGATCAGTGCCACAGGCGGTATAGCACACCAGACGGACTGTTGTAGGATGACACCAAAGTATTCTTGATCTACCACCATAGAAGGCAGGGGGGAAGCCAGCTTAAAACTAGATGCTACGTAGATACACACGTCTGCAAGCAGGGAAGTTCTTGCAGGCAAGGAGAGCATTGGGAGTGTCATATAAAGTACTCATCAGCCTTAACCTCACTCCTTTGGGACCAGAAATAATCAACTCTCCCATATTCTTCAACACAGTTTCAGCCAACAGAAGTCATTTCTACCTGATTTTGTAGAGTTCCATTTAAAACGGCACCTGTATTTATCTACTGTGTAAATACTCTTCCATACAAGCATTTTCAGAAGCATGCTTTCCAGGATTTTGGAATAAACCCACAAGAATAATTGTTCTGCTTTTTGTGCATGTGGGGGAAAGTAGGTGTCAGGCTCTTCTGGGGATACAGTAACTCATCCCCTTGCTCTATTTTTGGTTAAGATAAAGATCCAGAACTGGGCATTCTGCTAAAACAGAGCCTTCCGCAAGTTTGTAAAAGGTGTTATAAATGTTTTTAACAGAGAACTTCAGAGTCCTAGCCTTTGTAGTGTAATGTTTCATTCACAATTATTCCATTAATGCACAGCCACAACACAAGTAGCAGTTGTTTATGAATCTCATCACCTACTTGGTTGCATCTCCTGATCAACTTTACTCCCTCCCTCTAACAGAGGCTTTAAGTCACTGTTAATGTGGAAAGCCAATTTTGTCCTTCACCACTTAACCCACCTGGAAAAATCAGAATTTTCAAAGCACACCCAAATGATTTAGAACGGTACCCTCTGTTGCCTTGCAACGCCACTGTGCTCACACATGGATCTCTTTTCCACATCCTTAGAACTTCAGATGAACTCTTTAGACAAGGCAAAGTTATTTTCAAGAGAATGAACTTCACTCAGTATGAGGAAAAGAAATACGGTCTTGGTGACTACAGGATTTTTTGTTCATTATTTTATTCTTGTTCAGTGAAAGAAGTGGTGTGCTGGTTCAACCAAAAGACTTAGAGAGTTCAATTTAGCATTCTCAACTAAAGAGGACAGAAGAGTACCAATACACCAATGTAGAGAATTTTTTTTAAAGCTGGATTTATTCTGATGTACATCATTAAACAGAAATTACACAACCCAGCAATATGAACAACTGACAGATATGAGATAGCCACTCCTGATCAGGCAAAAATCATGATTTGAACTTGGTTACCTACACTCAAGCCTCTGCTTCCAATGATATCACACAATTAACATGATCTAGGATACCTTGGGATGGACTCCTTCACGGACAATTGTTTGGAAGGAGGCTCCAGAATGTTAACAATTAAAAAGAGAGAAAATAAGAGTCATACCCAGTACAGAAGATTGAACAGATTCTGACATTGTCACAAAAGTAGCCTCGTGCACTGGGACAGAAAGACCGATTTCATATCAACTATTTACCAGAAAGCCTAATTCCAATCACAGACAGAGGAAAAAAAAATATAATTTTAAATGAATCAGGTTCAAGAGCAGAGATTATGATAAAATATACAGGAATGAGTCCATGTAAACCAATCTGGATATTCTTTTGTGAAATGGGAGAATGCAAATCAAAACTTTATTTAAATCAAGGTTCTACCTCACGTATGCCCCTTACACACCTATACCACTAGGACACAAGTGGAAGTCACTGCTGTCCCCTCCAGTTTGCGGTACTGTTGTAAACTTAGTCTTATTTTCCTGCTTTGTATGCCAACACTCCTAATCCCCGAACACGAACAGATCTGCTTCACTTCAGCTTGAAATGAAGCTGGCTTTCCAGATACAAAAAGCGACCTGCCTGGCCACAGAAGCGCTCAGCTTCCTAAAGTCTTAGTGTTCAGCTGACCGTCAACAGGAACAGAAATAAATAACCCAGCACACCTACCTTACAAGTTCCATCCATAGGTATTCCATCTGTTCCTTTAGGAGCCATATATATCTGCTTAACTAGTCATAGCATAGGTACGTATGCTGCGTACGGTTTACTCTTTACAAAACAGGTACAACCCAACAAGTTGTGTAAGTCTAAGACCTCAAGAAATCTCACATAAGCTTTTTTCATTTTGCAGTAACACAGACGTGGGGAAAAAGGACAGAGCAGAATGATGAGAACCTGAGAGAATCGTACCCGAGTCAATTCTAGATGAGACTACACCACGGAGACCTCAAGGGCATGAAGTTCACCACTTGCAGTCTGCTCTTCGATTGCTCTACATCACCACAGATCCTTTCTATCGCATCCTAATGTAAACTTACATAAGTTGGAAAAAAAAAACCAGCCCCTAATTTTAAAAAGCTTGCAAAATTCCTTTAATTAAATGTTACAACAGACATCAGCTCAATTGGCTGTTTACCTTACATAAATATTTTTAAAAATCATAGCTAGCCCTGTTTCTTCATCCAGGAAATTTCTTTAAGACCAGAGTCTGACTGGGAGAGGACCGGCAATAACGAAATCACCCACTCTTGCACAACTCTCTCATTAAAAGCATTGCCGAAAGAACTTTTAACAGAAAACAGAAGAACCGAATACCTTGTAACAATCATCAAGGTGCAAATCTGCATCACTGAAGTGAACAGAACTACCGGTTTCTTTCAGCCATTTTTTTAACAAGGAGTGGTTTAAAAGACAGACAGCACAGCCACAAGATAGGTTTCAGAAGCATCTTAGAAGCAGAGAACTTATGACCTTCAAGCAGAAGCCGAGCCCTGGACAGATCACCAAGGCCCATCCACGTAACTAAGTCTCCCAAATCTGATTCGCTGAATATCAGATTTAAAGTAGATTTATTAACAATCTTAATTACAAGAATAAAAACATAAACCCCATAGCTAGGAACTGAAAATCCTACAGAGATTGTTATGTTTACAGAAGGGGTTTAAACATTTGCAAAACGAAAGAGAGGTTATGACATTTTCTCAGTTCTCTTGCTCAGTGGATATTTATTGCATCCCTTTTTCCATAAAAGCCCAGCCAGTTACATTATCGAAACACCACACAGCAGCTTGCTGTAACTTCCTAAGGTAAGCCTTACTGCAATTTATAAGTGGTTATACTTGAGTGCTTTCTCACCGGCTCAACAGTACAGCACTCATTAACTGCATCAATGTCTCAGCACAAAAATCTACTAGTCAATATGGTACTCGGCCAACGTTACCCCTCGTCAAACAACGCGAGTTCTCAATACGAGAAGGTCAATACATGCAAGACCACTTATGCTCCTTAAACTGACTTTGACAGAAAGGCAGCAGAGTAACCTCAAGCAAAGCTGAAGCGTATCAATAATAACCCAGGAAAAACACAACACAAACCAAGAGAAAGCTACAGCATATGGCTTCAGGCATGTGTATCACAAAGACTGTTTAAATAAAAACAAGTCAAGACAGAAGACACACCCCACGGAAGCGTTAGTCTGCTTTTAACACTGTAAAACTGCAACTTGCACATTTATCACTCAAAAAAAAAAAAAGATGAGGAAGTTCTCTTATCAAGTAGAAAGAAAGAAAAACCACTACTGGAAGACCACCATCAATTTGGCTTTACAAGGTCCAGTGTCAGATCCTCTATGCTTCTGTAGTAGCCTGTCCAGGTAGCTTGAACGGACATTTCAAAGTCCAAGGTGACAATTTTTCTGCAGTCAAAAGACAAAAACCCAACCACAAACCCACACACAAAAGCAAGTCACCACCTGTGAGCCCTACGAGGTGCGATGTTAGCATGCTGCTTTCCGTGCCGCTGCCGGCAGAAACTGTCCTTCCTAAAACCTACCAGCCTAATATGCCAGGTAGGCACAAATAAATCTCTGCTTACCTTGTGATTTTTGGTGTTTTGTAGAACCAGAAGTTCAGCTGGACAACAGAGCAGATATAAATGTATAAAATACACATTTACAAAGATCCTTCCAAAGTCTAAATTCATTTCACAATTATATTTTACTCATGGTTCAATCAGAGGGTTCATTCAGGCGGCGCAGAAGACACTTCTGTCACTATTCCACATACGCATTTCTTTACCGTGTCCCACTAAGAGCTACTGATCTGAATGAGGAATCAGAAAGAGTGGGAATGAAGCATGGAAGTAAACTGAAGAAATATTCCATTACACTCATCAGCGGAAAATGCATTTAATCAGAACACAGGGCAGTACTACATTTTTCATGACACGTGACGATTGAAATGTACCTAACTAGATTATTTTAACACCAGTTTTTACCTGCTTTACACCGATTTCCTCAAGGCTCCTCTTCAAGGGAAAAAAAAAAACAAAACTGTGAATTTACTGGTCGTGAGCGATCATCCATTTTTGGTATCAAAACAATAACCTACACACAAACGCAACAAGTCTATAGCATCACCTATATCACTCTTGTATTTAAAGACTTTGTTGCCAAGGTCATATAGCGGCATAAAGCCGGCTCACTTCATTCACACCAGTATTTACGCTAGTGATCCTGCTACCTTCAGATGGTCCACTTACAGGGTTGTTAAACCCCATCAAATTTTTCACTCGTGGATTACAAGTTGCATGGAATTTGGCTATACAATTCCCACTAGAGCCAACACAAGTTATGTAGACAGATGCGATGCTATCCCGAACATTAATAGTAGAGTCCTCTGAAACTCAGCCTGGAAAGCTAATTCGGCGATGAGCGAAGAGAACCTGCTTCTACTGATTTCAGCAACGTCAGATGCAGCCCAGTTCCTAGTTCTTGAAGATCAGCCAACACACAACAAACTCCTACTTCTATAAAATAAGCCTAAGTACTAAATCTTGTCTTGCTTTAATCAATATAGCTTCTGAGTATATACCTAGAAATACACTCATTAAAAAACAAAAAAGCAAGTTAAGCTTTATTTCTACCCCACAAATGCAAACCTAGCTTTCTGTATTTTAGTTGGGAAAGACATGCCAGATGCATCATTGATTGGTGTACGTACACACACCGATTTCTTACTGCTTCAAAACCACTAAACAACGGTTGACTTTGTGTCCATAAAGTATACTGCTATAAAATGGAGAACGCACTTGCCCGATTTAAAGTGAGCTTGGTCTTATTTCTTCCAGCACAAGCCTCGTTTCCAGTAACAAAAGTATCTACCAATGATTAATTTTAATGGCCTTTGATCACACACCCACTTTTCCCAATCAGAAATCTCAGAATTTTAAGCTTAAGAACACCCAAGTTTATATTACTACTCAACTCCACAATAACAACTGAGTTGCATCACCATTTTCATTCCAAACCGATTTTTCCCAGTAAACAAAAATTTAAACAAAGCTCTCGTGGGTAACCTTTCCCTGGAAAACTCTATAGGAAATGAAATGTAATACTCTATTAAGACTTGTTTTGCAAACAGAAGTGAGAGAGATCACCCGAGCATGCAGAGTCATTAAAATGGATCTTACATATATCATTATAAATTTAATAATCTCCATGACGGCTAGAGTTCAAGTTAAAATGAATGTCAGCAAGGCATGACCAATTGATGTTATCCCAGCTGCCACCGAGCCTCACTTGGGGTTACATTATACATTCGGAGGCCCCGTACTACATGTGCACCAAATACCCAGAGCCAGGAGCAGATGGGAGATGTAGCCTTCTATACCTATCAGCAAGGAGAGACAGACATAATTGCATATTAATTTCGGTGCGTCAGAACAATTATAGTATACTTCGGTGTCACAGGTCCCAAATGTTTTTCCCATCGTACCCTATATGCAGTATAATGTATACTTAAGGAGAAAAAAAAAGGGTACTAGCAGCCTCCAGAAATTAAGTCAATAGAAGGATTTCGTTTCAACCCTTATTGATTTACTGCAGCCCCAAAACGCTTCCTTGAAAAAAGCAGAAGGAAAACCTCGGCAGCTTATCAGTTAATAGATCACGCTCGGTGCGATTAATATACATTTAGGACTTCTACTTGGTTCCCCAAATAAGTGTTCCCTAAATGTCATCTCTCTCTAAGGAAACAGCTGCATTTTATCCAATTTCTGCAAGTTTTCCAGGCTGCTTAGATTTCCAATGGGGTGACAGGGAAACCACTTTTATTTTTCAGCAGACTTGACGAAATTGTGACACAAACCTCCCTCTCTCCGAAATTAGACAGCGCTGTTGAACAGCAAAATAATAGCTGACGGTCAATCTTTTTTCCAACTCACTTTTCAACTGAAATAAAAATCATGTGTAAGAGGTACAGGAAAAAGGAGCTCTCCACAGAAAGCTGAACACACGGCGTTTTCTATCACCCATCAAATCCGCGTTGAAAACGATATAAGTGATTTATACAGTGGAAACGTGTCAAGTCTTACAGTTTGCCCGACTGGTGCCAAGAAAACAACTTTAAAGCCCCAATCGTTCACAAGGTACAGTTTGTCTGAGACGGCAACTTCAATTAGGTCAGCTTAATGCGCCAAGCCATTAGCATTAAGTAACACAAAACTACCTCGACACAGAGCTTCCACCAAGCACTTGTACAAAATAAGGTCCACCAGCTGACATTAAGCACATTCCACTGTGCATTTTGTTTTGGTTCAAGTCAAAGTCACATCTGGAAACGACAGTAAAATGCAAAGGCTACCATCAGGACAATGAGGATACTGACAAGCGTACAACATTTCCAGCAAATTTAATCACCAAATCCCAAGAAAGCAATTTTTTAACCTCTCTAGTGGTATCAATAAAAAAAGTTAAAGTTACAATAAAGCAATAATCTGACCAGACTCAGTACACTTCATTTACACTGTAAGTCTCTTCATCAACAACCACCCAAAATTCTGCAGATTCTTCCCTTCTTTCACTCGCATTACAGTTTTCCCTTCCCTCAGCTCTTTGCTCCATACATTGGAACGAGCCTGAAGAGAAAGACAAACATTTTTTTAAAATATATAATCAGGAGAAGAGATCTACAGCTGGCTAAGCATAGCGAGCAGCAACTGCAATTGATAAAAGAGTTACAAGGAGCTCTTCTGCCACTTGTACCTCATCCAGCAATTTAAGCAGAAAGTGCATCCGCCTTTTGTCACTTACCCTTTTTTGATCTTCCAGCCCATGTGTCACAGGCTTTCTTTTCTGATGTTGGCTGGATTCAGAGCCAGGTTCCATTTCCCAGCTACAAAGACTCTTCCGGCCTCTTTAAGCTTTCCCTAAAAATCCATAGTACGAACAACAACAAAAATCTAAAAAATAATTTAAAAAAAAAAAAAAAGGCAAGAGAATTCCTTCAAACCTCGTCCACGTTTTTTATCATCCTTCTAAAGTCTTGTTTGCCATCACTGCTCATTATCTTAACAAGCAGCCATTCTGTGAGCCTCTGTATCCTATTGTAGCTCAGATGAAGGTTCCCATTGACGTGCTTTACGGAAGGACGACAGAGCTGAATCCAAACCCAGTAGTTCGTGCCACATTATTGCTCCATCAGCAGCCTTTGCAGTGCATTCCTGGCACGGATAATTTATATGTCAATAAAGGTGTAAACGTGCATTTAATCCACTGTGTTGATATTATCAGCATCCC
This sequence comes from Burhinus bistriatus, assembly GCA_013397275.1. NCBI lineage: Eukaryota > Metazoa > Chordata > Aves > Charadriiformes > Burhinidae > Burhinus > Burhinus bistriatus. Next base: position 331,336 of record VYXH01008177.1, read on the forward strand.
TCTCTTGGGCCACCTTCCTCCCATAAATCAATGTAAACACTTCACAGCGATAATTGCCTTTTGCAAATCTAGCAGGTGTTAATTACGTAAAATCATCCATGCACGCTTGTCATCATCTTCTATGTATTCAAACAAACACCTAAAAAGGGGGGAAAAAGAGCGAGTTTTACCAGCTTGAAAGAAAACATCGCTACCGATAGTCTTTGCCCACCACCAGGAGCTGCGAGTCCGAACCGATACAATAATGACATATTTTGTATATATTACACCCTTCATCCAAGCCTCTCAAAATGCTTTGATGCCTATTTAGTGTGTCACCTTGCCTTTGGGGCTTCTTGCCTAAGAACACCCCAGAATTACAGCATTGCACATTAGAGTCGAGCCTACTGCCGTGCCAACTGACGCTCGCAAGGATCAAGTCAAAACTCAGTCTTCCAGGATTCAAGTTCTGGATCTAAAACCAAATTTATTATTCTTCTGGGGTTTCTCACCCAGGGTTCTTTCTCCACAGTTTGTAAGGTTATTGTGCACCACCTCCCAAAATCCTGGGCACAAGACTACGTGAATGAACAGGTTACACTATTACTTGAGAAAGAACGTGGCACCCGAAATCCGCAGCTAGCAACTCAGCCACCTTAGAATATTCTTCTTTTTGTACTGAGAAGCACAAATTTACTACAACCGAGGCAAATCGTTTCCTGAGTTAATTTGTAAGGCGGGATCAATATCAGCAGCTTTTAAGATGCAGACACCAGGAAAAGTACATTTAGTAAGCCGGATTCCGTATCTGAAAATGTTAAATATCAAATCAAATTTTAGCGTCCTTAGCTGAGCGTGGTCTAAGACCACATATTTAGCTGCATGCTGTTGATACAAGCATCAAAAAAATCCAAACCTAAGTGTCCTACATAAATGAAGAAAATAAAAAAGAAAATCATCCTAATAATCAGACATTCTCCCATCACTAAAGGATGGGTAGCATGAAAAATAGGTTTTCTGTAAACATAGTAGAAGCTGGATTTCTGTACCCCACTCCCATCCTTCTACAAAGCTCCGGCACTACCTGAACTGAATACCCGAATCAAATATCCAAGTTAGATATAAGGCAGATTTTCGGTCAAATGCATAAACAGGTTTGTTCTACGTGCCGAGATGCCTTGTTATTCCAAGGCAAAAATCACAAGACAACAGGCAGAAAAACTGCTTTTGCCTATCCCTTCAAATGCTCTTTCACCACTCCTCACCACGAAGCAGTAGGTCATTAATCCAGCTCTTTTTCTTCTGCCGAGTACAGGAAAGAATATGACCCATTGCAGTGATGTTGCCATGCTTTGCCACTCAAAAATAATCTAAAACACGCATCTAACCCATTTTATAGAGAAACAAGAGGTTTAAAGTTTTATTTTTAACCACAATCTCCTCCTGACCCGTTGTTTCACACCTGCTGATATCCACGGAGATCACGCAGGTAGCTGGAGGGCAGTAAAGGGCCTTTCACCTTAGCAACAAATATCAAGCAGAAAAAAAAAAAACCAACTTTTATAAATATCCTTAAGTCCCACCGACGAAAACTTTTCCCTCCAGTGATTTCACTGTGATGTGACACATGAGACTGCATCAGTCACATCATGTAATGCCACGCTGGAATAGCATGACATAACCAGTGCAAGTAAGGACAACGTCTCCCCGCATGAAAGGTCCCCTGAACCAGAAAAAACTAAAATTAAAAAAAAAAAAAAAAAAAAAAAAAAAAAGGGAACTCCNAAAAAAAAAAAAAGAAGAAAAAGTGCACTCTCTGGAAGTTCCTGTGCATCCAATGTTACAGCTTTGACCACCGTGGAACCAGACAGACTCTCTGGGGAAACATGCAAATTTCTATTTGTATATAGTACTTAGTATATATCTGTAACCTCGGAGCATGCATTACTGGATATTTAGTGTCACTGCATCAGTTAGCTACATTAAGCTTCATATAAAAAAAAAAATTATATTAACAAGGAAAAAAACCCTTATCCTGAAGCTTGAAGAACCACTTAATTCAAATCAGCAACAAAACACTTTAAGGATCTAGACTGAATTTATTCCTATTCTCTCCAACAAAAAGAAATTTCACTTTTTATCTCTGCGCATACCCAATTGCAGAGATGTATTTGGTAAGAGTAAACTGGCATTATAAACAAAATAGAATCTTTAAGAAGAAAAACAGTAAGGTTTGCTGGGGGCATCGCCACATGGCCATCAGAGACGCTAAAAATCACCAAAAAGCCAAGTGACCAAAAAATCTCCGTTATCTCATTTTCCTACGGCTGCAACATCCAGAGGCCCCAGTCAGGCTCTGCACCCCGTCGGGCTACGTACCGAAAAACCTCCAGGAGAAAACAGCTTTAAGAGCTCGGAGCCTAAACTCGACCACGGCTTAAGCCGACGACCCATCTCAGTGAACCTCAGGTGAATTCATATTCTTGGACTGACGCCCTAAGGGCTGGAGCGGGATGTGTCCTCCCAGGGTCCATCCTCACACGCAGCCCCAGCAGGATCCGCACCTGCACAGAACGCCTCAGAAATACCTGGCTAGGTAACCAGATCCCCAACAACGCCTCCCGGGCGCTTGTTCTTTCAGTAAAAGCAAAGCAGATAAACACAACTTTTTTTTTTTT
>VYXH01008177.1:334521-365804 GCA_013397275.1 Burhinus bistriatus
GGGCAACCGCCTCCCGCCCCCCCTCACCTTGCCCCCGCCCTCCTCGTAACGCCGCCCTTCGCCGGCCAACCACAAGGGCGCCCGCCGCGCCCACGTGGGGCCGGCTGGCCAATGGGAAGCGGGGGCTGCGGCCGGCGAAGTCAATGAAAAGCCGCTCTCTAGGCGGGAGCGGGGTGGGCGGGGCGACGGGAGGGCGTGGTCTGCACTAGCCCCGCCCCGCGGCCCCGCCCCGCCCCGCCCCGCGGCGGAAGATGGCCCCTGCCCGTCAAGGCGGGGCGGTCCCCAGACAGGCAGCCCCCTTGGCTGTCTGGCATCACCCAGCCTAAGAAACCCTCCGAAACCACGCAACGCGGGTGGGTTTTGGGACACGACCCCCCTCCACCCAACCCACCGGACAACAACGTGCCGTGGGGCGGAGGAAGGATCACTGCAGGGCTGGTAACGGGAAACGGGCACGCAGGCCCCGGGATCATAGAATCATAGAATGGTTCAGGGTGGAAGGGACCTTAAAGACCACCTATTCCAACCCCCTGCCACGGGCAGGGACACCTCCCACCAGACCTGGTTGCTCAAAGCCCCGTCCAACCTGGCCTTGAACACCTCCAGGGATGGGGCAGCCACAGCTTCTCTGGGCAACCTGGGCCAGGGTCTCACCACCCTCACAGTAAGGAATTTCTTCCTAATATCCAATCTAAGTTTCCATTCTTTCAGTTTAAAACTGTTACCCCACATCCTACGGCTCCACTCCCTGATAAAAAGAGTGCCTCCCCATCTTTCCTGTATCCCCCTTTAGGTACTGGAAGGCTGCTATAAGGTCTCCCTGGAGCCTTCTCTTCTCCAGGCTGAACAACCCCAACTCTCTCAGCCTGTCTCCACAAGAGAGGTGTTCCAGCCCTCTGATCATCTTTGTGGCCTCCTCTGGACCCCCTCCAACAGGTCCACATCCTCCTTGTGCTGAGGACTCCATAGCTGGACAGAGTCCTCCAGGTACGGTCTCACCAGAGCGGAGTAGAGGGGCAGAATCCCCTCCCTGGCCTTGCTGGCCACGCTGCTATTGATGCAGCCCAGGATGTGGGTGGCTTTCTGGGCTGCGAGCACACATTGCCAGCTCATGTTGAGCTTCTCATCACCCAACACCGCCACGTCCTTCTCCTCAGGGCTGCTCTCAATCATTCTCTGCCACTCAAGAGATCCCACAAGGTGTTGTAGCTCATACAGCACCATTAATGCAACAAACACATCTCGATGAGGTATGTATTCCACAAAAACAATATAAATGTGGTCTCAGCCCCTCATTAGTGCAGATGCTTGAATGACTCGGAGCAGAGCCGGCCTGCTCTGGCGCCTCTCAAGCTGTACCACGTCAGCACTAATAAGGCAGGCTAGGTGGAAGTCCACTCTTCGCAGAGCCACTCAGGCAGCTCAACACCAGTTCGGGAAATGGAAGTGTGGATACGCTCCAGGCAGCCCCGAAGAAGCCAGCTCTGGTCCAAGGCCGCTTACTGGCCTGTGCCAGTAGCCGTGCTAGCACGGGCTGGGCCCCAGCAGACCTCCAGCAGCGATGGATTCCCTTGGTCACCCTATGAGCTAGCCCTGCCTAACCCACACTCCCTCTGTTGGGAAGCAAAGCTCTACCAAATATCATCACAGATGGAAAAATACGTGGCATTTACATTGCAAGATTTAGCCTACAACTGAAACACGCTTTTTAGAGAGACGGCGCTGTCACACACCACGTTCAGAGCAGAACGTTACCATCAAAGTCAAAGCTGGCTGGAGGCCACAGAAGTAGGTAGTGTGGAGGGACTGTGGATTCCTGAAGGTAATCGGCTGGTCGTGGCTCACTGCCTGCTCTGCCTACAGTCCAAGAATCCCAGCATGGCTACTGCCTGCCACCACTCAAGAGCAGCCAGCGTGCTGAAGGAATTAGGATTGTTTAGTCTGGAGAAGAGAAGGGTGAGGGGGGACCTTATTGCTCTCTACAACTACCTGAAAGGAGGTTGTAGTGAGGTGGGAGCTGATCTCTTCTCCCAAGTAACTAGCGATAGGACAAGAGGAAACGGGTTCAAGTTGCGCCAGGGGAGGTTTAGGCTGGACATTAGGAAAAAAATTTTTTCCCTGAAAGAGTTATCAAACATTGGAACAGGCTGCCCAGGGAGGTGGTTGAGTCACCATCCCTAGAGGTGTTTAAAAGTCGTGTCGATGTGGTGCTTGGAGACATGGTTTAGTGGCAGACCTGGTGGAGTAGGGACAATGGTTGGACTGGATGATCTTAAAGGTCTTTTCCAACCTAAACGGTTCTATGGTTCTAAGAGGTGGTCCCTGTTCCTTGGGAGGATGTATCCAGGAGCAGCCTTTACCTTTCCCAGCCCAGCACCAGCCCAAGATTTCAAAGGCATTTTCTTTATTTTCTGTCTCAACTTTAGCAAGTCCTGTACGTGAGTCTCTCTGGCACCTCATTCTTGGGGAAAGAAAATTCAATGTGTGTCCCCCAAAGCCAATTATGACTACAGTCTCAGCTTGCTTTTAGCTTTATCCTCAAGTTGTTGACTCAGCAGAGATACAGGTTTCAGCCCAGTATTCAGGACGCCTGCTAACATGGAACACCAGTAAATAAAATTTACGTCTCATTTAGACCATTTCTTTAATTTAAATGTTAAAGTATATGGCCTCTGTAAAAAGAAGTCTATGAACTTAGGTTGCCTAAGGTTTTGTTTAAACTTACCTGGAAAAAAAAAAAAAAGATGCCACAAACACCTGGGCTGCTGTGGCTCTTGGGACCTTTAGGGACATCGTGGCTTGCAGAAGGCTTCGCGACACTCACTCTCGCCTGTGCTCGAAGGCCTTTGGCACCATTCGGCATGCTTGCTGAATGCCAGCGCCTGTGGAAAATGACATTTCTGTCGCTCCATAACCCAACCGCCATTTTTTGTATCAGATCGATGTTTCACATGCAGACAAGAGGAATGAGAAATTAAGCCAAATCGGTTCTTTGACAAATTCAGGTGGCGTTTTAGTACAGAAAGAGATGGTTTATAATACATTAGTAAGAGACTCTGCTTCTACTGTAACATTTTTATATTTAGAAAATCTTCTTTTAAAATATGTGGCTAGAGGTAGAAAAGAAGATTATAATAGCCTAGTCTGTGATAAAGGAAAATTGCAATTCAACGGGACCGCTATAAAGGCCCTTATTTATTTTTCTCAGCAGTTGCATTTTGCCTTTCACTCGCTTGCCTGCAGCTTTGGTTGCTGTGGCGGTTTTCTTCTGTAAATTCTTCAAAGAAGTGATGGATTTTCCCTTTGAAAGAACGCTTGACTGTAGAGAACTACCTTTTTTTATTTTTTTTCCTGCGTATGCGTGATGCTTTGAGCTTTGAAAAGACAGGTGTGCTGCCACCTCTTTCCTTAATTTGCATGCCAAGAGCCTGCAGATTTGCATTACTGGTTTCATAGTCCTCAACCGAAAGGCAAGGACAGTGATCTTCTACTCTTTCCAGTGAAAGGTCATCTGCAAATACATGTTCCTCTCTAGCTCAGATTAGAGAGACATTCAGCATTTTATGAATCAAAGAAGCATAAGGCATATTTTTATCGCTTAAATGTTACGGTTGTAGCAAGAAGCACTAACGTACAAAGCGTTGCACGTATGTACCCTCGCCCATGCTTACAATCTAGACAGACAAAAGGCAAGAGAAAAACCCCAACGTTTTAATCTCTGTTTTAGAAACAGAAAGCTATGGCACAGAGCTGATGAGAGGAATTCGCCAAAATCACGTCTCCCAACGAATATCGGCATCTGAACCACAAGCTATTCCCCTTCTTGTTGGTTCTTAGCCGTTTGATGTGTTCCAGCCTGTTAGATAGGTGAAAGTAATCGTGTGTTAAGTTACAGGCTTGGACTCTAAAAAGATAATGATCAAAGCCCAAGTTCTCATCTCAGTGATGGGAACTGACACCGGGAGCAATTTGATGACTTCATTGGACATCAACACAGTAATAATTCCCTTATTTAAGAGTCCTTACAGAACAAAAGGTAACAGTCATTGTCCTATAAAAATCAGTAACAAAACACTTTAAATGCACACCTTTAATCTAGGGATAATGTCATTCGAATCCCAATACAATTCCTATGAAAAAGACATTTAGTATGTTCACGGAAAGGAAATGATGCTGGGGTAGGAGCACCAGTCTGGGACTCAGGACTCCTGAATCTGGCAGCTTTCTGTCATCTGAGCCCACCCCGGGCACTGTGGAAGCACACTGGGTTCCCAGAGGATAATATCTAAACGCCAGCCATGCATTGTAAATGCTTTAAAATCAAAGACCGCCTTTTACCACAAATTCCGCAGAAATTCTAACAAAACGAGCCCTTGATCTTAGCTGAAGGTCGTAGGTACCAAGTCCAGCGTGATTAAGCGCACCCTGATAGCGAACATGCTTTGGAGTTGTGATCTCAGCAAGGGCAGCAGGACCCGGCCCGATGCGTTTTAATTACCACTGCAATACGAGGCTACTTAAATGCTGTGAAAGCCACGACGCCATAATCATGCGCTTCGCCGTAAGCATTTGAAAATACGAGGCTTCCTTTGCAAGTGCCTACGCTACAAAATGTCACAGAAAGTTCAGTGCTAAAACAGTAAGAGATGCCTAAAAATACTGAATATTATTCGTATTCTTAAAGAACTAGATTTTATAGTAAGTGAAAAATAAGTTTCATAATTAGAAAACAAAACAGTCATAAACAGCTACACGCAATACATCATCTAAAGAATTTAAATCATTTAACTTCAGATAATTCAGCTTTGATCCTTAGACTGCAAGAGTCAACATTTCCTGAGGTGTTTTCACAGACTTTTCAGGACAATCTTGAGTTCATTTGTCTGTGTGTCTGCTGCAGGGTCTGGTAAAACATTCTGTTACGAGACTGATGGCTGCAATGGTAGGAGTGTTTAGAGAGCAGAAAAACTGGGATGTTAAACTAAAATAGCAAAGCTTTCATTAATTTTTCAGGCGCTGTTATGTACCTTTCAGCTTTGGCTGCAGCTAATGAAATTGAATGTTCGTGTAAGTCCTTACTTAAGGCAATGAATTCTTAAAAATGTCTTATTTTGCATCTTTAACATGTTATTGTGTAATGCATGTACATTAAGAAAAGTTGTTGCTTTTGGGGATGGAATGCATCTTGAGAATCTATTTACCTGTATGAAATCCAATATAATCTTCGAAAGATTAACTCTTGAGATAGCTAAAGGATTTCCTGTAGGACAGCCAGATGCTGTCATTCTTTGTTGTATTCCTTGGGGGACGGGGGAATTGTTTTGTTTTTTAAATATTAAAGATTTCTTTAAATAATATTTAGTTTTGGAAGATGACGTCAACTGCTCATTTGATCGATGGAACGAGACGTGTATATAGTATCTTAGAAGCTGCTTCACCCATTTACCTCTCCGGTGATCTGAAAACCATTAGTCTAAAGTGAAATTTCAAATGCTAAATTGAAATGACACTTGTGAAAGAAAAGGGACAGCTGTTCTCTAAGAATTATGTCCAGCCTGTACTTTTTAAAAGGGCTACCCCTACCTCTTTGGTAAGAAATACGTAGATCCCTCACTCATGGCTCGTAAGGACAGCTGCTTAGGTGGAGGAAAACGTCACAAAACCATGTCTCTACAGCAGTTTACCTGAATTAAGAATTTGCTTCACAGCGCCTTATATTTACAGTGTAAATATTGTCGGACAACCCTCTATCAAGGATTGTTATTGGTAGCTAGCATCTGTTTTGTCCTCAGAGTTGTCGCTCTGGATTTCCATGGCTAGAATATGTGTCCTCCTCAAAGTAGCTAACTTCATCCGTGGCTTGTAACCACGGGCAGCCAGCAGCTTCCACGGTCACTCGTTATTACAATAAAAACCCTTTGCAATGGTTAGTTAGGATTGTGGTGAGCCATTGCCCTGAGATTTTACCGGTACTCCATGCTGCTGAAGCAACCTGCTCTCTCCTTTAACAAGTACGTACGTTCTCTCAGGATAGCAGAATTTTTTAGTAAGCGGCATCTTGCTACACTATGATTCCTTCACTATCGAGTACTTACTCTGCATAATGGCATCAAAATCTTGGTATTGGCTGATGTGCTTTAAGACAAAACAGAGGCAGGAAGAAGCAATTTGATCCCACATGTTTAATCCTTGCTTTGGCAGGTGGGGCGAAGAGCAGACCTCAGTTTGTCTGCGTTCCCGAGGTCTTCCCTGAACATCTGCCAGATGTGGTGGCATTCTTAAAATTCTCTCTGCTGTTAGCGTCTGCTTGGCCCCTGAAGCCTGGCCGCCTAATTGGAAACAAACCCTTTCTCAGGCTGCCAAAGGAAGTGGGACGCACTAACCCTCACACCGTGCTCGCCTCAGCCTGCAACTGCTGCGTAACCGCAGGATTCCTACTCGGCTGTAGGGACACCGTTAACCACGGACGACTTCACAGTGCAAAATGGTTACTAATTGTCATTCGGTGGAAAGTCCATCTAAGAGAAACCAACCTGACCTGTTACACACCTCAGAATTTTCGAGATTTGAGATCTTTGCTTTGCTTGAACAGGACAGCTTGAGAGCGTCTCGGGAGATCTACATTCAAACAGGTTCTCCGAAACACATTTTCCATGTCCTCTTTTATCCGAACAGAATCTGTCTTACAAGTTAGTCACGTACAGTGTAAAAGGTTATAGACGGCATATAAACATGCTTAATGAAGCTGAATACTGCAAGCACAAGCAGCAAAAATATTTTGTTTACTTAACATTTATACACACTCAAGTAAAAGCTTGTTAAGTTTGGTTGGCTAAGCTTGTTTTCAAAAGGGACCTAGAAGGCTGAAAAAATTAAATAAATCAACATATGCACAACAACACACTCATTCACATTAGCATTCTAGTTAAATCAATGATTAATTCTCCTTTGAGGAAGAAGTGGTGGTAAAACAACTCCAGTCTAATATCTAGTAGCAGTATTACAATCAACTCAAAATTCCAGATTATATCAACACATGCATATGTAATAAAGGAGAAACTTTCAGAGCCTCAACTTTAAAGAGAAATCTGAATAAACATATGCTTATTTGAGTATTTAAATATAGATTCAAAGTAGCTACTCTCCACAATTGGCTTGTAGATATCTGCTCTGTCTGCAAATAAAAAGGTCACTAGAGTTTTCTACTGACTTTAAATGCCTGAACTGGAAGAGCGGGATAATGGCACAGCAGCAGCAGAAACAACTAACTCTTGAAATAAATCATACGTTGTCAGGAGGGTTCACATGAACTCCACTGGGATGGCAAGAGACACTGCAACGGTATCTTTTTAAAAACATGACTAGCTGCTCTGTCTCGGACAATCTGGACATCATGAATGTTGTAACTGAGCTTTGAATACAGGTTTGGTGGGGGGTTTCCCCCACTGATGGAGTTTTCCATCCTATTTGTCAGTAAAGATTGCAGTAACACAAAGCATTACCCAGCTGGGAGCCCTAAGACCAGAACTGGAGAGAAAACTGAAACCTTCTGCAGAAGGTCGGTCCTTTCACACTGACTCAGAAGACAGGAAACTGAGCCTTTCCTCTTGGGGACCCTGAAGGACTGTACGGGATGCCCAGTATGGATTAAGAGGGTGATCATGAATGCCTGAGAAAAGCAACTTCTACAGTTTTTAATTAGTGGCTACAGCAGAGAGGGAATTTCTTAACTTAGCAGGCCAGGAGAGGGGGACTTTGAATATCCAAGCCAAGAAGCTGAGAAGGCAGCCCTTATTTCCTTACTGCAACTCTGTCCTTAAAGATACGGTACTCCAATGTCTTGAAAAGGCTGTTGGCTTACCTCGCAGAGGCTCGTTAAGGCTTCTTACCCACTCGCTGATTTTCTTTGCGGGGAAAAAGAAGTTACTGGGAGTGTCCATGGACAATATTCTGGCTACACAGATAAATTGTTAAGATGAAAAAAAAAAAAAAAAATTCCTTGTATCCCAATAGTAACATCTGCATCAGTTTTTGTGAAGGTTACTCTGGGATGTTGGATTTTGGGGTATTAATTTCAGTAATATTGCTAAAGGCTTACACAGGTTTTAGATTGTAACGGAAACAGAAGCAGCTGGGTTCATGGATGATCTAGCAGCTCCAGATAGAAGTTGGTAGGCTACGATGTCCTCTGACTGGATAAAGTCGTAAGAAACCTGGTCTGATCTCATAGCTGACCTTGTTTTGAGCAGAAGGTTGGACTAGAGATCTCCTGAGATCATTCTAACATGAATTATCGTATCATCCTACGAAAACAGAGAATTTTAATAAAATAGAGAATAAATGCTTTACAGAAACCAACGCAGATGGTAGGACAGAGAAGATGGTTCCCATCTAGAAAACAAATGATGCATTTCGAAAAGACTGTGTTACGCCAGTTATTTTACAGTCTGAAGTTACATAAACCTGATGGAGGAACTTCTGTTCTCCTAACATAAGCCTACGGAGAGAGCACTATGAATCTTTCCACACTGATGCAGTCCTACAAGATTCAGCTGGATTTAACCAGGACCACATTTTAATTGGGGAAGCACAAAGACTGCGAAGAGAAGATTAAAAACATTGCTAAGAAGTTTTTACATTAACTTTGTTAATATGAAAAAGATTCTTTAAAAAAATGGACATTCACAACCTCGCGTTATCTATACATCAAAGGAAAAAGGATTTGCCTCATTCTAAGGTAAGTTTATATGATTACAAAGATCTCCATGAACAGGTGAGCTAAGGGAGAGAAGAGGAGAGGTTGTGGGCTCACATTTTTGCTTTAATATTAATATTTTGCACTTCTGTAATCTCTTTCATCTAAGGATTTCAAAGCACTCTATGGACATTAATGAATTAAGCCTCACAGCAGTCCTGAGAGAAAAGGTAATGATTTAAAGATTGAAATTCAAAGACATGAATGGATATAAATGGGAAATAGCATTCCTAAAATTTCATATAGTAGTTAGACCATATGGAAAAATCTGCCATTTTCCTCTTCATTTATATCCTATGTGGCTTCAAGCCAATTCACAGTACTGGAAAAATTGTTAAGAAGTGTTTACAACTGCTTATATACAGACAGTTTGGATACAATGACAACACTAGCAGTAAAAATAAACAGGGAATAGGTCAGATTGCAAAGAACGGGGCTTGGTTTGAACATGTTAAACTTAATTTCTGCCTGTAGAGGTTAACGGATTTTACATAATACTTCTGTATTGAAACGGAATTGCTTTACAAATGACAACATTCAGGATTGTATGAAATAACTTAACCAAGACACTAGAGTTCGAGAAATGCTCTCCCGCTCAGAATCAAACCCAAAGTCTCTGAACACAGAGGCCACAGCAGAAGGATGGAGCCTGGCACTCACTGGACTGGAGGCAAAGAAGATGCACGGTATACAGTACATCTTTAATGACCAGCCAAATTCCTGTGCCTTTGCTAACTTGACGGGTTTTGTATATAAATAATTCTATTGATAGTTAGCACAATTCATCCCAAAGGATGCAATATCATGTGCAATGATAAAAACAGTATCTTTCAGAGAGCAAGCAAAGCGTTTGATGCGTAGGGACACGGTGTTTTAGGAGGTGAGCAGGTATTCTGTGAAGTCTTGCGACTTTCCTTCCCCTTTTATGTTTCCGTTGGTCACAGATACACTTACCTCTCAAGCGTATTTGCAGTTCTCCAAGCTGTAAAAATTCATAAGCAAGATCGAAAAGGAAAGTGCCTTGTATCTTCCAGGGAGAATATGGGCTCTAATCCTGTAATGAGAGATCTCTCTTGATGTACAGCTTTCATTCAATGGAAGAGTCAACAGTCATGTTAAGGGCATGTAATTTCCTAGCTCTGAAGTTCTTGCTGTCCTGGGGCATTAGGAAATGAACCTCTTTGCAATTCGATTTTTTTTCCAAGTTTTTTTTGTAATTGATTATTCATACTTTGAACAGAGCTAGAAACTGAGAAGTATCTGCTTACAGAGAAAATAGCTTCACATCAATCAAGAAAACCTGCAATTACAAGTGGAAGCTCATTTCACACTCTATAAAAAGCAAACAAGACCTGAGTTATAATACATGCATATTAGCCTTTATTTACAGTTATGATAATCAAGCTTCAAGATAAACATCTAGGAGCAATTTTTTTTCCTGTAGGAGGGCACCGTTCCAAGCGTTCAACTAGAAGAGCTCCTGAGTCTTTTTGGCCAGCAACCACCGGGTTCAAAAGAAGAGCATCATTTGAAGGCCATCCTCCCCTTTACTTTATGCTGCTACGTATCTCCACCTCTTCAGAGAATATGGCAAGCTGAAAAAATGAACAACCCCAAAATCAACATCACTATGCAGATTAACCAGGAATAGCAGTACTGTAGCAAAGCCAGCTGCATCTGTCCTTCTGAAAGTACTCTAAGGTCTTAGAAAGTAAAAGCAGATGTACCAAGTCATGCCAAAAATCAGGGTTTTTTTTCCAATATCCTATCCCTAACAGTGCTCAGTAACCAAAGTCTGTGAAAAGATGTAAGAACAAAGCAAGCACAGAATTCTATTTCTGTACTGTATACTCCCAGCTACCAGCAATTTGTGGCTCATAGCCTGAGCCAGGCGATGCTTTCTAGTTCTTGTGTTAGAAAAGAGAGTAAATGAATACTCCCAAGTCTTCCTCTGAAGATACGCAGCTGGGCCATCATAGGCATCTGGGCATCCCACATAATCTCCTCAACTGTTTGCATTAAAATAGGTTAAATTGTGTATGAATTCTGATAGGGATGCAGGTAGAAGACAAAGCAAGACCCTTCTCAGTGATGAACTGGGAGGACCAAGGTGAAATAGAGGAAATTCTATTTAAATATTTGTGAAGTCTTTTGGTTTTGTGTTTTTGAGGTTTTTTTTAGTTCAAGAGTGATCAAACACTGGAACAGGTTGCCAAGAGAGGTTGTGTAGTCTCCATCCTTGGACACAATCCTGGAGAATCTGCTGTAGCTGACCCTGGTTGAGCAGGGGGCTAAACTAGGCGATGTCCAGAGATGCCTTCCAAAACTTCAGCTACTCTGTAATTTTGTGAAATACCCTTGATTAGTAAGTAGCAGTGTGTGGCAAAAGATCCAGATCCAAAGGATTTCTGTTCTTCATGGCTTGAAGCAAGATTTGAAATTTCATTTTCTATAGCCCAAACTCTTGTATTCTGTATGAATAATTGTCTGCTGTCAGGCCAGAAAAAGTCACATGCACTTAGTCATTCTCCATAGCTTAACGGTTAAGACGTTCCCTCAATATATGGATAAGACAATTACCCAGCACATTTCTCTTTAGTTGTCTTCTAGGAGCAAGCTCTCATATAAGTCAACAGCAGAAGCGCTACCAACTTTAACATAGGGACTATCCCAGTAAAAATATATTCTTTTTTTTTTTTTTAACCTTTTGAGTCGCAGGTGCTTAGGCACTAACAGTTTATCATCAACAGAACCTGAATTTTTCAGCTCCAAAGTACAAGTAAAAACTGGAACTAACAGTTTGAATTACTGGTAACAAATATAAGATCAACACAATCTCTCTGGTCCTGCACTAGATAAATTATAAGTAGGCAAAAGCATACCCTTCATCAAGGGGTCATGCATCTCATAGAGAAGACACTGAAGCATTTGAGAGGTCTGCAAAATTCAAGCTCCCAGGCTGGGCTTCATCTCCAAAATCTTCGTACACATATCATTAGCAGATTAAGAGCTTAAACCTCCGGTTTCTCAGCACAGGTTTCTCTCATTTGAAGGTTATTTTATCTTTTATGAGTAGCAACAGCCCTTATCTTCACTATGGCTTAGCCATTAAGACGTGGCATTTATTTCAGTTACTATTAACGCATCTAGATGAACAGCAAAATTTTACTTTCTAATCCAAACTCTGTAATGATGCGCAGCATCAAGATGCATATAGTTCTTTCCTTTTGAAAAGCAGAGGCAGTAGGTTTGCAGACTCTTATAGAAGTTGTCAGGACTCTCTCATGCTCTTTATATGCTGTACACACACCACTGCATTTTACTTTTCAGTACCCAATTTTTTTTGGTCAAGTTGCTGCTTATCCCAGGCTAACAGAGCTCAGACACGTCCCATCAGCTCAGGAAGGCTCTTTAATCCAGAGCTGAAAAACATTAAAGGTAGAAGATTTTTACATCTCAACTGCAGTTTGTTTGTCTCAGATGTGGGAATGCCTTTGGAGTGTTTAAGTGCTAAATTCTTACTTTCTGACAAGCTGTTCCCTTACCTATGTTTTTCACTTCCAAGATCTCTCCCCTAGAGCACTGAAGCAAGGGGATTTAAACTATGTATCTAAACTGAATAATGTCTATTAAAAAAGAACTGCTTAAGGATGGCTGAATCTGTCTTTCTTGACAGAAGCTACTTGTATCCAAGAAGTCAATCCTTCCTCTGACAAAGTGCAACATGTTCTTCCCCTATTACTTGTTATTAAAAAAAAGAATTTAAACCAAATTCTCAAATCCAAACATTCAGATACTGGAAAGATCAGAATTCCAAATTTAAAATAGTAAATAACACTTTATCTTGTGTAACACATTCAAAATCAAGCTCTAACTCCACAGTTCATGCTGCTGTTCATTTATTACTGATTGCCTTCACTGTTAGCCTGCACTTTTAGGGAGCTGATGAACATGGATTGGCTTTGCTTGTATTATTCACTCAGAGAGCTAATGTTCTATTACTATTTAATTATTTCCATGACACTGACACTACCAAGTACAAATTCAAATACTAGTTTTAAAATACAATTGACACTAAAAGTTCCTCTGCTGTCTTGGGTGCCCCAAGCTGGCCAAGCAAACTCAAGAAAGCAAGAATAAGACTAAAATTAGAATTTAGGTGGTTCTTGTTCCAAACCGTGGTGTTCAGCATCTCAGCGAGGCGTGCCGCTTGGCCGCTGGCTAACTGCATGACCCTACAGTGGCACGTACAAATAACAGCAATGTTAGATGCATACCAAAAAGAGTTTTATTTACAAAAATCCCGTGAGGAATACAGGAAACGCGTTTGTTCCCAAGACAAGTTTGCACAATATTGCGTTGTCTTCTTGTTCACTTCTACTGTTGTCAAATCAACCTGCTACGGTCTCTCCTCATTTTGTATACTGTAAAACTATCAACAGTTGCTAGTTATCACATATTGTCCTGTTTAAACACCACACAAACAAATTCTTATTGTAGTTAACAGGAACTGTCTTTACTTTGTTTGCAAGGGTCTGCTCCCACGCTAATTTAATCAGTTCAAGCAGTTACAGAAAATTAAAATCCATCCTAACATTAGCCAAAATTTACTGGAGTGCAAAACAAACCTGATAAATTTATTTCATATTGGCAGTCCTAACCTGACATCTTTAAATACATAAAATATTTTCAGGGGAAGGAGAAGACAGGCAGAAGAACAGTTGCAGATGAACCACAGCTGCAAAGTCTGCACCCAGCACCTTCATCTATAGAGCAGTTACAACAACCCCTGAACCAACCAGGCAAGAAATCGCGTGAGCCACAGCATGAGCCAGCCCCGTTGCTGCAGATGAGCCACCAGGCATCAGTTTGGAGGCAACATGCACCTCAGGCGAACATCTTTCTGCCTTTTTATAAACTGTTAAAATAAAGCTGAAGGAGAGTAGAGCCGAGACCTAAAGAACCAATATCCAAGGTGACCACAACTGGATCATGTTTATTTTGGCTAATTTCTTCTCTACATTCAGTACCTCCTAGACTTCTTGGAGCAAGTAATCTTTTTTTGAAGATTGCAATAAAATAAATACCAATAAAAGGTCTCCACATTTTTTGGTAATTTCACCTGAAACCTAGCTGCTACTGATTATGCCTGGTAGGAGAAATGTCTCTGTAGGAATGGTGTGCAGAGATCAGGTACTTGTAAAGAAAAAGAAGGTTCCATACCAAAAATACTCTGGATCAATCATGTAAATAAAAACATGCTTCCCTTTCCCTTTTCCTAATATTTTTTTTTTTTTAATTTTTTTTCCTGTCTGGGTTGGGGAAAGAGGGAGTTGAGCAAAGAATGTTATGACTATTGACCTGAGACAGTCTTCTGGAAATAATCTAACAGCAGGGAACAGCAAGTCCTTTTCAAAACCAATGAAGCAAGAAAATGCTGTTGACCAAGCTATTGTGAGAGATTTGAGGGAAGGGAGAGGGGAAAAAAAAGATGGAGAAGGACGAAAAGAAAGGATGGAACTATGCCTTTGACTCATACTTAATATTTCCTTTAAAAAAAAACCACATCTTTTCAAGGCCATCACTTTTATGCCATCTTTACTGTAACTAACCCTTGTTCCAAAAACGACGCTTGTTTTTAGCGGCAGTCAGCCGGCATTTTTAGGCTTATGACTGCAGGATTTTGCTCAAAGCATGCAGTGCTACATAGCCTTGGATTTTCCCTGATTCGTCTCTCCTTATAATGCCCTACGGTAGATTTGAAAAACAAGACAGTATTTCTGTAAACTTAGTATCAGTTTCTGTTCTTCATCGGAGGTTCTATTTTTTCAATAAAAGGTCACCATCTGAGACATAGGAATTCTGAAATTTTCACATGTTTATTTAAAAAAAAGCTAGGAAAAAAAAAACCCAAACATATTCCCAGTCCTGATGAGATCATCATCAGCCAGCATTGCCAGGACCACTTTCACTGTGAAATAATGGCCTCCTAGAGACCCTGAGGGTGAGGAGGACCTTGCTGGGATACATTTTGTGTGCTATGCAAGCTGCTACTACCAGTACCAGCTGGGTCAAGCGCTATAGCGAAGTCGGCCCTAGGAAGACAGGTAGTGCACATATTAATCATTTGCTTTCTACAGATGCTTTTTCTCTACAAAACCTCTTTTGTTTCAGAATTACAATGGACAAAATTGATATATTGTCAAATCTGCAGCTAACGGTACTTAAAAACATTAAAAAGTGCCTATATGCTCTATCAAATAAACAACCCTCACCGTCTTAAATAACTTAAGAACGATTGTAGATGAGACATGGTTGTGTTAGAGAAACTTCCCACTCGGGATTTGGGTTTTGTTTGTTTTTAATGATCTTTGGTTCTTTTTGCTGATCTTTCATTCCTTTTGTGCATGTGCACAGGCACTCAGAGTAGTTTCTCACTGAAATACAAAACCCTCAATGTTAATTCATCTTTTGAGTTAATCCATTTACACTGAAAGCCAAGAGACTGCAATTATTATTGTTATGGACTGACAGTTAGGGACTCCATCAGGAAGCCGTAGCAGTGGATTTGACTTTCCCAGTTCCTCCTCATTTTCCCACATCAAGTCTGCTAATCTAAACTGTACATAAACAAAGGCGGGTTTATTGTCTGCGAGTGTTAGGAAAGTCAAAACTGAAGCTGTGTATGAAGTCTGGCTTTTATTTATGGCATTTGTTGGTGAAACAGACGCTTTTTTTCCCACCACATCATAAAGGAGAGTGGAGTCCTGCTCTAAACCATCAGAAATTATCTATTCTTACTACTCAAATAAGTGTAGCCGCTATTCACGCAGGGCAATTTCATGAATAAATTAGTACATATTTACATTTTTAACCATGATATCACACTTCACAATTCTTTTTTAAGGAAGAATTCCCTGGTTATTTCAAGAAGTAAAAACCAAAACAGAGCAGGCAGGTTTTAAGAACTTTGAATAGTTATCTATAAAAGAAAGTTCCGCTACTGTATCAAAGGCAGACATGCTGCAGAAGTACCGACACCAATGAACTACTGATGAAATAATGAAGATACTCTTCCACATATTTAGCTATCAAATAAATAGCCAAGAAAAATGTAATGAAATAATGAAGAAAAAGACTAAACAAAAAAGCCACAAGCCACCTTTGGGGATGAAAGCAAGCATGTGTAATGGGAGCCCAAAGGGTAATATATTCAGAAAGCTCTAAGTGCCTGAAAATGAAGGCTTACAATGAAAGCACCTCTTCAGCCGTAACTCTAGTGTCACTAATGTAAAGCTATAATCTTTTTCTCACTATTATCCAAGCACTAAGTGTCAGTTAGGAAGATGTAAGAGAGGAGGAATTTTCAGTGGGGTGGAAATCTTTTGTCACCTGTTTTCTTATATATAGGAATGTTAAGAATAAAATTACAATTTTGTCATGGCTTTTAACTAATCTTCGGTTTACTGCTGCTGTGACAACCTTTTAAGGAGGTAGACTGTGAAATGAAATGATACTTTAACACTCTAATAGACTGAAAGTATTTTTTTTTTTTTTTTAACCAAAAATAGCTGTTTCATTATTAACACTGGAGAGGTTAAAGCCCATATCTGTGATGAAAGTGGGAAAGAAGCGATTTGTTAGCAAGCAGGAAGGGATACCAGTTTGAGCTTCCGATACATTTTTTGTATTCAAGGGCTGGTAGATAAAATGCAACTGCCTGGAGTTAAAGAATTCCTTTGCTTTACAAATTTTCTTATTAGTACCAGGAAAAATAGAGTATTTTTACCTAACTATTTTACAGAAGAGAAACTAGAAGCATTGCAAAGGAAAATAATTTATGAAAAAGGTCCTCCTCATCCACAATCTGTCATTCTTTCGTAATATAGCTCCTATAAGAATAGTCACAGTGGTGTTTGCAGCACTGTTTAAAGAATAAGATACTAATCAGAGCAAGTAAGAAAGCAGAATACATCCGTGAGTTAGCAGTCAAGCTCAACCTACTGTTTGTTTCACTTCATAACAGGATATCGACACGGTTTCAGACTTAAGGCAGCCTATGGATTTGAGCGGGATACCTGAATTTTGAACTGACTCGCTCTCCAGAGAAGGAGCACAAAGAAATTTGGATTCACTGTATTCATGACTTCCTCTTAAAGTGAAAAGACTCTTCGGCTGCAGTTTCTAGTATGTGTACAACATTTTATTCTCTTTTTAAAAGTAATTAATGTAAATGATAAATATATGTATTGAGGTACTTCAATTTAAATAACACTTGTTCACTGCTTCCATAAGACATAAATGTAGCTGACCAGACAGGGAAAAAATAGCAATGCCTATAATAGAAGGACACAAAGTTGCGTTTAGACAAAAATTTGTAGCTCAAAAAATACCATAGGCTGCTTGTTCAAATAGGCAAGCTATAAATTATCTTTGGGGGTAACTTCTTACCAAGTTGCTACATTCAGGGCCTTCTGCCTTGAATAACTAGAAGATCAGATACAACCCAGCTCAGCCATGCCCTCTCTTCATTCTCTCCCTCTTTTGGCATGCTGACATACGGACCGCTGAACTGATTTTCCCCAATTAGAAAAGGTTTGCACACTGAGCCATTTTCAGGAAACAGTTTCCATTTTTCAAGCTATTATATACGCACCTTACTAAAACAAAACAGTATGTTACCCTTTAATAGAGATACTAGATTTTCCATCCAGTATTTAACAACCCAGTGCACAGGAACTAGTATCTCATTGACAGGAACTCTGTTTATTGAGCAAACTTCTGTAGTGCTATTTTACATGGCTTTTCAAGGGACCCTTAAGGGACGACTCCTTCTTCATCCCTTTCCCTACAATTGAGATGATTAACACAGGAGACAATTTCCAAAAAGAAGTTCCTCTATGTGGGAAGACCTTTTCCGCCACTGCTTACCGTGAGCTGGAGAATGAAATAACCCAGTCCTCATTTAACCACAAACATTTTCTTAGGGAATAGCCCAGATCATTGTATTCAAGTTTTTACTCCGTGTACATCATCATTCGTACAAGAAAAGTTACACTACATCTCTTCCAGAGAAAGTAATTTAAAAATATCATCAGTACTGTTTCAACTATGCTAATAGCAAGACCTAACTGCTTTTTTTTGCCATTAATCGGTCTTACTTAGGGGTTTGGGGATTTTTTTTTTTTTTTTTTTTTTTTTTTTTTTCCTGACAGTAAAATGAAGAAGTGAAGCTTAGGACCCAAAGTCTCCTCATCCCAAAGTATTTCTGTACTCTCTACTCTGAGGTAACTAGACAATAAAATGCTTCAGTCACCCACAAGGAAAGCACTCAAAACTGCAGTCATGCATCCATGCATTTGGGTATTTTCTTCTGGTTCCTCAATTTCACACTTTGCTAGAAGCACGCAGCAGCAGCAAGTTTCAATTACTCACATCTAAAACACTTACCAATACTGATGAGCCTGAACTGTGGCATTCGGATCCCTGCTTCTCACACAGAGACAGTATCCTTTTGAATTTTCTAACGCTGCCTGGTTATCATTATTTTGAGCATAGCTTTCTGCATCCTAAAGAGACATATTAAAGCAGGAATATGGCAACCGACACATTCCTTATTACAAATCACATAAGCGTGGTCGCTTGGTAGCTTTTCTGAGCAAAGAAAAAGCATTTCTTCCTTTAAGCTTAGAAGAAATGAAATGCATCCCCTGCTGCCATAAGTAATGACAAAAAGCAACCTTTTAAAATACTAAGTGGTTGCTCTATTTATTCATACCCACAGAAATTACACGTTAGCTTGCCATGTGCACAAATGGATTCACATCTATAAATCACAAGTAATTCAGTGAAGTTTTACTGCAGTACAGTTAACGCATTTTGGGGGCTTGTCAGTTCTGTTAGCATCATCCCCCATTGCCCTAGAAGAAGACGGGAATCAGTCCAAAGGATTGTCTAAGGAAGCACAGTCGTATAAGGTATCACTGCAGCAACTCCTCAGTTGATAGAGCAGCAGCTAACTGGTATAGACTTCCACCCTGGAGCCACTTCTATGTGAATACAGGTCTGAGTTATTACAGTCTGAGTTAAACTCGCTCTTATCTCACCCAGAAATAGCCAGTGGCCAGGAAGTTGTAGGTCCAGGCCTAGCTTTATGTTCAGGAAAAATAATAGCCATATTCAGTATTTAACGATCATCTGTTTTCTCCCATTTGCCCCCTTAATCCAGGAAAACAAAGAAACGTTGAAATATATCTGCTGCTGGAGTTCACTCAACATTTCTATAATTAAGCCTGCTGAGAAACTCATTTTAGAGGTTTGGTTTTTTTTTTCCACAGAGAAGGGAAAACAGATTAATTCCTTGGCAACAAAATTCTAATTAATCAAAAATGTGGCTCTATTCATTCTTAGCTTCTTCATTACAATAAAATATCAGATGTTTACTGATGAAATTATAGTCTTGATTCAATGCAAAATCAGGTGGCTCTTAAGATTTAATTATAAAAATAAAAATTAGGTTTATTGACTCTGCATAAGTGTTTGTCTTGATCTGTGATTCACTGATTACAGAGATAAATGATTTAACATGAGGCAGGACTTTCTGCAAACAACTGGAGAAACATGCTTATCTCCAACCCAATAGCCTGTCAATCATCCCAGCAAACCGTCCCCATGTCAACAGCAGAGAACTGGCTTTGTACCTCCGCAGCCTCATTCAAGCAATTACGTGAAGGAAAACAAAATTTTCAAGAGCAATCTGGCCCATATATAAAGGCCACTTAGGGCACTACTCGTGCTGCCACCAAGGTCATTGCAGAGAGGTCTGCTTTTTGGTACATACAAGCTTCTATCATGTCTTTTTCCACTATAAAGAGTAGCTTTCCATGCCAATAGCCCATCCAGCGGCTGACTCCATTTTCCTGTGAGCCACATCTCTCTTCCATTAACGACAATGCCAATATTCCCACAATGGGGAGCTTTTGTCTTTTCGTAATTGAACGAACCTGACCCTGCCTTCCAAGTCCACCCAAATCTCCCATTCAAATCAGGACGTAACATTGCTTTTGATTCATGTGTTTAATTGCTTACAATTTGTCTGTCAATGCTAGTTTGTGCATACTGCAATTTCTAAAGGAAAAACATTGAACCTTACTTACCTGATAGTGCCTCTCTCTAATCATGTTTTCATAGGAAATCCAGCTGTTGGGAAGTGAACTAAAAAACAGCAGTGGTGCTGGCTTTTCTATTTTTCCATCGATCTCTTGAATCTGTGGGGATGGAGAACAGAGAGATGTGTCTGAACCTTGCCTTTCCCCCCCGCCCCTAGATAAAAAACAACCCAGATTTCACCTTTACTTAATATAAAGATAGTAATTTGAATAGATTGAGAAAGCAATGGATATGCTGGCTAAATGCATAAAGGAGACATATTAGATATAAGGAAGAAATGTTTCACGCTGAGGGTGGTGAAACACTGGCCCAGGTTGCCCAGAGAGGTTGTAGATGCCCCAGGCCTGGAAACATTCAAGGTCAGGTTGGACGGGGCTTTGAGCAACCTGATCTAGTTGAAGATGTCCCTGCTTATCACAGGAGGGTTGGAACTAGATGACCTTTAAAGGTCCCTTCCAACCCAAACCATTCTATGATTCTACATTCTTGCTCCTGCAAACTCAAGAGACAGTGAAAAGCTGAGCAGTTAACATTCAACAAGCTTCACTCTCACCCCTCTCAGGCCTCTGTAAATTTGATAAGTAGCACCTCCTTCCTCTCAGGATTTTTTAGTCTACACCATCTTCCAGAATTAAGTCACGACCTCTGCTCCATCCCACAAAATTAATCTGGAAGTCCTCCCTAGTAAGACACTTGGAGTTCTTCTCTACACAGGAAGATTTGAACTCCTCTTGCCTATGTCCTTAGCATAGCCTTAGCCACCAGGAGAATGTTCCCAATTCTTCTGTTGAAGCTCTTTCACTTCTAGGGCATAACTGACTTTTTATCAGTCCAGAGAAAGAAAGACATTGTAATCGAAAATTGAGGGCATCCACCTGCCATTCTTGCACTACACCAAACAATATACACGTATTTTGTGTGAAATATTCACTGGCGACACCAGGAGTACCTTCTCAGAGATGAAGCTGGAATGGGCTTAGCTAGAGGGAAGTATCTAAAATCCACAATCAACTGTAAGTCGAGCAACGATTTCAGAAAATCTGAGCCCAGATTTCAAATAAGCATCCTAATTACTGGAAAATCCTTCCCTATGTATTTTGGGGTTGTGAACAGAATATCAAAATAGGGTCTTAATTTCAGCTGATGCTCCAGGATGCTCCTGTAATCCAGACAAGAAACAGCAATAGCAAATAGGTGTAAACCTAACTGATTGCTGTCCCACCCTGTTGACAAACCTTCACCCACAGTCTCACCCTGCCACGGAGGAGCCGGACCTGCCGAGTGCACGTACGCACCGCTGAACATCATTTCACGTGGCAAAGTTCTCTTAAGAGGAGGCATCCCTTTTTTGAAGCTAAGAACAAAAAGACGTCCCTTAGTTGAGAGGACGCACAGCAAGCTTCCTTCAGGATAAATGGCCCTTGAAAAAGGTGCCTACATGACTGTTAACAGCCTATTATACATCATCTCACGAGGGCAGCGTGCCGGGTGTCTTTCCAGGCCCCTGTCATTTTAATGGACAACTCTCCATTGTGGCTAAACACTGTATCAGGCCCTTCAGGGGAAAAAGGAGCAAACTCTGCAAATGGTGTGTACCTGACTGACAGGCCAGGTTTTGGAGTCCAGCCAGGAGGGAATTCACAGTGAAAACCCCAGTTAATCATAATCTTCACTGGATGCAAAATTTCCCCGTGTCAGATTATTCAGAAGAAAAAAGGCTCTTTGTTAGAACACCACACATTTTCCCGCATTCTCCGAGGGGGGAGGAAACAAAACCCAACAAGATAGCAAAGAAATGAATATTCAAACACATTGACGTTTCTTCTTTTTTTTTTTTTTTTCCTTTGTATCTCCACAAGATTATATCCTCAGAGAATTATCGTTTCTGTGAAGAATTGGTGAGGCTGCCAAGCAAAGCAAACTGGATTTTATTTTGATGGGCACACTGCAATGTGTATTTATCATCCTCTGTGCCTTCTTGGAGCATGAGTGTTACTGCATTACACTGTCTATGCCAACAACCTCATCTGGAATATTATAACGCCCAGAGAGTACCCTAAATGGGTTTGTCTAGTTATTAGCTTTAATTGCTAGGCTTTCAGCAGGAATACAGTGAAAAGGCAATAAACACAAGTTTCCTTTAATAATAGGGGACCGTAAGTTATTTTCTCATACAGTTCTAGGTTAATGTATATTTGACTACATACTTTTTTTCCAATAAAAATATTTCAAGAGTGAAACGTGGCTTTAATCTTTTGGGGAAAAAACCCTACCCTTAAAAACTTTATATTAACAAAATTTTTCATTTCTCTTGACTTCTGTAATATTTTAATCAAAACCTTCATTGTAAAGCTTTGGTAAATGACATTTAACAGTCATTTTAAGTAACAAAAATCGTTAATTAATCACAACATGAAATTAAACCTATTTTAACAATAAGAATTACAAATAGCTTTTGAAAGATACCAAGTATTATTCAGTTATTTTATAAACTGAAACATACAAGGCTCAGGAGCCCACTGCTGGGGGGTAGTGTATCTTTGAAAAGTCTATGAAACGTAAGGATCAATTTAGTTGTTCTTCTTGCTTGCTCTCTTCTCTTCACTCAACCTCTGCCAGTTCTCCTACTTAAAAGTACAGCTAAATTGTGAGCAGAATTTAAAGCATCAAGTATTTTCAATTAATAACACAAAACTTCGCGAAAAATCTCAGACCTCTCGTAGGTTAGAATCATTTTCTAGCAGCAGCCTACCAGGCTTCCAAGCAGAGCCTAAGCTCAGCTGGGATTTTAACTAGAACAACACAGACTAGAATTTGTAAGTAAAACCCTCCTGACCATCTTGTGTTTGCAAGAGTGGACACGTGTCAGCACTTGCTATGCCAGCAAATGATACCTTGATAGATTTATGCAGCAAGAGATTTAGTGAGAAAGTTATAATGAACCTCTGAGCATATTTAAGGAAAAATCACTGCCAGAGAATAAGGCAAAGATAATTACTGTTGACATGTTTAATCCCTTTGTGGCAGATGAAATAATTCAGCTTGGTTAAGATGCTATATACAGAATGTAGGGGAGTGTTTCAATAGAGATGGCATTTGGAACAGAAGATGGCAGGTGCAAGTAAAGTTTATTTCAGATATTATGGGCTTTGTGGTGCACTCAATCAGAATTCTCTTAAGGGAAAAAAGAAAAAGGTTATCTCTGCAGTGCTGAGTAACTCCCTCTACAAACAAAAGACACAGGAAAACTAGCTAATGGAAAGAAAAGGTTGTTTTCAACTAATAACAGAATTTTGCTTTTAATTGCACATGGAAGAAACTCAGAATCCCCTATTCCCTTTATGCCATTATAATGCATGCCATTTCCAAGAAGCGAGGAATTTCTATTACCCATTCCACAACATGGAATCCACAGCACAGACAAACTAATAGTCTTGACTTCCAGACGTACTTACTACAAGGAAGACTGGATACAGGGCATATGATGCCAAGAACCTTCGAAAAAGCCAGACTTCTCAAATTGCAGAAGGTCATTCAGTAAGTAATCCTTTCAGCTAGAAAGATGGCAGAAGGAAGGAAAAGGAATGCTGAATCTCTGTTCAATGTGTTCATCAGTACATCACAAACTTAGAGATCATTATAATGCACACTCATGTCCCAATGCAGGTATCTATCATGTGCCCATCACTGTGGTACCTGACAGCCTGCGAGAACACAGCTCTTGCAGACGGGATTATCCAGGAACAGGCTTTAAAGACAGGCAGTGTGAAACAAATGAGCTATCAGAAGTTAGAGCAAGAGAACCAACCTACAGAGCAAGAAGCACCTTAAGATGAAAAGGTGGCTCAAGTTAGAAAGGCACAGCTGGCCAGAAGGTTTAAAGCAAGACACGTGAAGAGCAAACACAAAGAAGCAGCTTTCAAATATAAACCAGCACAAAAATGCAGGGAAAGGAGAATTTCATGGAAATGCAGAAAAATCTTCAAATAAAAAAATACCATTAACATGCTTGAAACAAATTCATTCCTGATGTAAATGCTCTGAAACAGTCAGTTTACACTAGAGGAAAATGTGTTCTGTGGTATGAATGCAACATTCTTCCAACTAGATGAGTTAAGCCAAACAATTCACACAAGAATATTGTGAATATATTCAGTTGAACCATAGGAGTAAAGTATGTCTGTATGATGTCAGTGTGGTCTGTTTTGTTAAATCTGCAGTGCAAAGTATTCTGCTGTTGACATACCATTTAACATTACATGTGTCATTTCTCAGCTAAAGCACTGAGGAGGGATGGAATTTGTGTAAGAATCTGCGTTTTGAATGAACGTTAACTTTTAGATGAGTCTGTGCAGTAGGAATCCTTTTGAAAAAGAACTTAGATGCTGCTTGTTAGCAAGAACCCAATGAAATCAGAGCTTAAGAAAAATGCTTCACAGGCTGCTTTAAGAATCCACACTATAAATACGTGACAGAAGAAATGCAAAATAAATATAAGTGGTTTCAGTAGCACAATCACTTAAGAAATGAGACAGGTTGACCCTGGCTGGACACCAGGTGCCCACCAAAGCTGCTCTGTCACTGCTCTCCTCCACTGGACAGAGGAGAGAAAAATAAAACAAAAGGCTCCTGGGTTGAGACAAGGACAGGGAGATCACTCACCCGTTACCACCATGGGCAAAACAGGCTTGACTTGACTCAAGGAAATTTAATTTATTGCCAATTAGAAATCACACTAGAGTGCTGAGAAATAAAAACCAAATCTTAAAACACTTTCCTCCATTCTTCTCAGGCTCAACTTCACTCCCAATTTCTCTACCTCCTCCCCCCGAATGGCGCAGACAGATGAGGAATAGAGGTTGTGATCAGTTCATCACATGTTGTCTCTGCTGCTCCTTCCTCCTCACATTCTTCCCCTGCTCCAGCATGGAGTCCCTCCGATGGGAGACAGTCCTCCATGAACTTCTCCAATGTGAGTCTTTCCCATGGGCTGCGGTTCTTTACAAACTGCTCCAGCGTGGGTCCCTTCCACGGGGTGCAGTCCTTCAGGAACAGACTGCTCCAGCACAAGTCCCCCATGGGGTCACAAGTCCTGCCAGCAAACTGTTCCAGCATGGGCTCCTCTCTCCATGGGGCCACAGTCTCCTGCCAGGAGCCTGCTCCAGCATGGGCTTCCCACAGAGTCACAGGCTCCTTCAGGCATCCACCTGCTGTGGTGTGGGGTCCTCCATGGGCTGCAGGTAGGTATCTGCTCCATCGTTAACCTCCACGGGCTGCAGGTGGGTATCTGCTCCATTGTTAACCTCCATGGGCTGCAGGGGGACAGCCTGCCTCACCATGGTCTTCATCATGGGCTGCAGGTGGGTATCTGCTCTGGCTCCTGGAGCACCTCCTCCCCCTCCTTCTTCACTGCCCTTGGTGTCTGCAGGGCTGTTTCTCTCCCATATTCTCACTCCTCTCTCCGGCTGCAGTCGTGCACGTTTTTTTTCCCCCCCTCTTCTTAAATATGTTATCCCAGAGGTGCTACCACAGTCACTGACAGGCTCAGCCTTGGCCAGCGGTGGGTCTGTCTTGGAGGCAGCTGGCATGGGCTGTGTCAGACATGGGCACAGCTTCTAGCAGCTTCTCGCAGAAGCCACCCCTGTAGCCCCCCTGCTACCAAAACCTTGCCACGCAAACCCGTTACTTTCAAAGGCTCCTGCAAATAACAGTGTAATAGCAAGCTTTTTTTTTTTTTTTTTTCCTCCTTTCCCCCCTCCTCCTCCATCACATAAAACATTCTGGCAGGGAATTAACTTCTTCTGTTGTATAGTCATTGCAAGTTTTTGGTCAAACAGTAATATCAGATACTACTTAATACTATCATGTGTGCTTGACCCATATGCAACAGTAACCTCTGTGATATCACAACAGTGACATTATCTATAACAACACTGCCTGGTGCTATTGAAGTAGCACTGAAAGAGCATCTCTTTTCAATAGATCCCAACTGAGAATGAGTACCACCACAGCCCCTCGTAACTGCTTGGTTCATATACAAGCAATATTGACGCTTCTCATCTTAGACATTTATCCACTCCTCCTCTTTATTGCTCCTGTCTCATTCTCTCTCAGCATTCGTCTTCTCATCCTCCCTTCAATCATCAGCAAAAGGCAGTGCTGGGAGAATATCTAACACGAAGAAGCTTGAGCTGATGGACACTGAAGCTTGCAGTATAGATCCCTGCAAGACCAAGGCATGCAACGTGCAATGGATCTGCAGGTTCTCTAGAAATGCTATGTAAGTTTTTAATATATAATGTGGGTTCTGTCACTATTATAGTCATCTGTTTTTAGCAACAGAGTTGACCCTGTGTTTCAGCTGGCCCATGAACTTCTGACTTCAACGAGTTGGGTAGAAAGCGTACAGAGCAGTGAGAAAAAAAAATAATAAATCTAATTCTCTAGTTCAAGGTCATGAAGCAAACAGGCCTTTGCCCTAACTTACACTTTAGATGTCGATCAGGAAATTACATTTCAGTGAAAGACTTGTCTGTATGTTTCTCTTTGGCAAGCAGAATTACTCTTCATTGCTCAAAAAAATTATTCACTTAAATGGCCACATGAGCCTCAACTCTTAGTAGAAATAGCTCATCTCTGAAATGCTGAAAGAACGAAGCTTACATTAAATACACTAAAATAATTTAGATGCTATTACCTGTAAAATGTTTGACTACAAAGAGAAGAATGCATTTGAAGTAGAAACATGCTCTTTACTGAGTATTCTGAACTCTTAGGTCTATACGCTCAGCACCAGTGCAAGGGAAGTGCCCTGTTGAACCTTAGATGTGTTTGATCTTGAATATACACACATTTCTGTGCTGTTACCTTCTTTTCCTAATAACTCATCATAACAGAAAGAATATACCGACAGAAGTGAAGCACCAAAACACTACATCTCTGCTTCTCTTTGTCCCACACTATTAATATTCTTCCAGTGTAGTTTCTTGTGCATGCATTAAGTTTTAATTAGCATTCCCTGAAATTAGCATGCCTGAAAAAGGCATTTGTTTGTTTAGGAATCCAGGTTTCCATAATGGGTTTTTTGTTTCCTTCCCAGCCTTCACCTCAGAGTTTGACCAGCTGATTTAATTTGCCTAATTTTAAAAGATAATGTAACAACTGAAAGCAAATAAACTGAAGTTAAATTGAATCAAGTCGTTCAATAATATGCCTTAATATGATTTAATATTATGCAGACTAATGAATACAAAATTAGGTAAGGCTCGAGTAAAGCACTCCGCATCGCCTTCTTGGACTAGGTGCTGCCACCTCCTGACCCCAGTGCTGTGCCCTGCACTGAGCTGCTCCCATCCTGCTCCCGGAGCCACTGAGGGCGGCTCCCGCACCCCGATTTGGGGCTGCCAGTTATCTCCTGCCATCATTTCCCCCTGCAACCACACTAGTGCCCAGGCAAGCCAGTGGCAGTAGCAATTGCTTTGGGTACCTACACGCAACTAAGGCTGCGTATGGCTACTGCAGAGCTGATCTTACTGACCGCCCAGGCTACGCGAACTACTTACCGCTCTCTGCGGGGACATACGAGATGGCAAAAATACACGAGATCACTTTTAGGCAAAAATACATGAGATCACTTTTAGACATTGTGGGTTTTTTAATCACTTTATTTGCCATCATTTTCCTACTGTATATATTTAATCTTTAAAAGTATTCTTTTAAAAAAAAATATTTAAAAGCCATTTAGTGCTGTTATACGCTGTACAAAATTACACATCATTTTGCTGGGTGAGTAATATGACATGAATACAGCCTGCAAGCACATCTCCTCAGCTTAGCAGCAGTCTCGTCTCGTATCAACAAAGGAGTAAAAGAAGTCTGACCTCTAGTGAACCCAAGCGCTTACACCACTTCTGCAAGAGGCAGAGTCTTAAGTTATCTGTACGCTCTGGAAAACTTTATTCATAGCTCTGAAATTAAGATATATTTTAGTTACAACATAACCCGGAGCAAATATGAGGACAACAAAAGGATAAATATTATAATCCTAATTGCTACATAATTTTGAAGTTACTGGAGAGATTAGTATTACAGAAGCATCTGAATAAGGAAAAAGCTGCGGTTTCTGACTACTACGTTGTACTTCTGAATCTACTCTGCCTTCTTTTCTTTTTTACTTAATGAAATCATTTTATTACCTATACTTAAAATATATCAAATATTTTATCCAACTCCACAGAGATTTCTGAGGTATTTCAGGGTGCGCTTGTATCATGAACTTCTTAAGTAGAAGTACATACCTGCGAAAGACTGCAATGTCTCCTTGATACCTACCAGAGATTAGAATTAAGGTATAATAAAAGAGGGATATCTGTTGCCTTTAAAATTCGCTTGGATAAAAGAAACATTACAAGAAAACATGATAACTGAAAGAGACACATGCAATAAATAGCAGCACTCACAAGGATTCCCACAACCAGTATTTCAACAATGGCATCAGATGCCTAACTTCAGGCACTTTCCTGCAACGCTCCTGCAGGCAACTATTGCTTACAAATTCACAACTCCAGTCCTAGAAAGAGTAATCACAAACTAGTTCCTTGAGGAAAGCAGCCTAAAATAGTGTGAACAATCAGGCAGCACAGCAGAAAGCTACAGAAAGTTCAGGTTTTGGAAGGTTGTACAAACCACAGAATCTTTTAAATTCACATACCATCTGTGACTTTTTTCGCACTTTCCAGTAGAGGTTTACATCTCTGAATGTATTCGCTATACATCTCACCATCACAGAATAGCTGAGGCTGGAAGGGACCTCTGGAGGTCATCCTGTCCAAGCCTCTTGCTCAAGCAGGGCCACCTAAAGCCCCTTGCCCAGGACCATGTCCAGATGGCTTTTGAGTATCTCCAAGCATGGAGATTGCACCACCTCCCTGAGCAACCTATAAGTGATCTTATACATGGAATTACCCAATAAGAATTATTTCAGCAAAATTCTTTATGCATTTGCTTTTATGTGAGCCATTAATGACAATACGCTTGACAGAAGTACAGCATCACATCCATGAAGCACACAAGCACAAGATGTTGAACTTTGCTACCTTGTGATCACTCTAAAATAAATCCATTATTGACAACATATGTTTATACAAAAAGTACAACTCTGAGCAGAGCATGCAAAGCAAACCAGACTAGTGCTTTCCTTGGCATAGCGCATAGCTAATGCCGTTACAGGAAAATATCTATGGGCAAGATAAGGAGGCATGCTTAACTAGAATACAGGCACTGGAAGCACTTCCATTTACATATTCTTGACTGACTTACCACCTTACATATAATCCTAGCTTATCATTCATTGGATTTGGCTAAACCACTAGGATATATGACACATACTCTTTAATCCACATGATGATGCTTCAAGTCAAACAAGCATAGATAAAATTACATATCGCTCTCCAACACTGAGTTCTGGCATCGGGCGATATCTTGATTCAGCACATTACTTGAAACTAGCAAACATGCCACATGAGAATCATCCTGCAAAAGTCTTCAAGGTTATACATTAGAAGACCTATTTTTAACTTGGTACTGGTGCTTCTGGTTGCCAGTCAGGGCCATACAGCTTTTAATCCTTACACTTTTCTCTTTAAAAGATAGCTAGCAGAGAACATAAGTAAGTGCTGCTTCTTATACCTAGGGCTACAGAGAGCAACTCAAGCAAAAGCAGAAGGAAATACAAACAGTTTAAACTGATGGCTGCAACTGAGCACACCAATTGACTGCTCGATGCATGTGTATAATCTCAAAACGGCAAAGGCAGTAGCATAGTAAGGAAGACCACACAAGAGGCACAAAAGTTACTAACAGAATAATTATTTCAGTAACTGTAATGTTAGCAATTCCTTTAACCTTTTTGTTAAAATATCTGATACTGTCAAAAAGGACAGATTGTAAGGCTAACTTTGAGACTAGGAAAGATCTCCCCTGAACAAAGGGCACGATGGATACTATGATGTGTTTGAACAGAGATAATGGCTTCTTGATTAGGGAATACGGGTAATTTTCAAAGCTCAGCATAAATGAAAAAAGTAATCAAGTGACAGCTTGAATGTAAAAGCCTCATTTATTTTTTTTCCAGTTTGATTTCTGAAACACACGAATGCATTCGCTCTTCATTTAAGTAACTCAAACTCCAGCAAACATGGTATTGCATGTGATCATCCCTGGGGAAGAAAAAAAAAACCACCATCTTTTAGTATTTATAACTGTACTTTGTGGGAGTCACCAATTCTGACTTACCAGAACACGTAACAACTACACCTTCTAGCGCACCTTTTACAAAAAGAAGCCAATGTGCAGTAATTGTATCAAAGCACGAACAAGGAAAAAGAACAAATGTCCACCCAATCCTAAACCTCGCTTTTTAAGGTGAGGCATGAGGTACTGCAAGAGAATAAATTTTGGCTGTTACATGGTTGGTGATACCAGGGAGTGAAGGTTGCTTGGGTAATTTTTCAATTTGAATTTACATGCTTTCAAAGACTTCCTTTCACAAAATTATACTTGCATTAAAAGGCTTTCTCTTTACGCAATCATACCTCTAGTATAAAAAATGCCCAAAGTAAAGTTGTTTTGAACCCCAAACGCCTACCTGCAAAGCACAAGTGTTGTAACATCTGTGATAAGCGCTACAGCCCCTCTTAATACCAGACAGCTACTGAATCTTATCTCAGGGGGCACCAATACCCCTTTGCCAGAAAGTCAACACTCGGTGATCCCCCTCCACAATAAGCCACGCAATCGGTGAGTTATTAAGCTTCCCCCCCACCCCCTTTCTCTTTTTGATAAGTGCTTTACCGCACATGAGTTACTCGAGCCTGTTTACCAAAGCAGGCTGCCCCCGGGTGGGGTGAAGCAGCCTTCCCCGGGCTGGTTCGGCCCGTGGCGGGCGGGCCGGGCGGCGGAGCTCAGCCTGGAAGGCCGGCAGGGCCAGATCGCGGCCCGGGGAGGCGGCTGGCTGGGGCACGACCGTGTATTCCGTCGGTTTAAAGCGCGTCAAGGCCACGGGACCCCGCGAACGGGCGTCAGAGCCGCCGGCGGCAGCCGCCGTCAGAGCCGGCAGCGGCCGTTGAGAGACGGCGGCCGTGAGAGGCGGCGGCGGCCGTTGAGGGCCGGCGGCCGTGAGGGGCGGCCAACCGGCTCGGCCTCTGACACGCAGGGACGACCGGCGGCAGATAATTAGCTGCGCTCAACCATTTAGTGCCCCTCGCCCGTGCTGATCCCTTCCCCCCCCCGCTCCCCCTCACGCCAGCAGCCGTTGGGGCAGGCAAGGAGGGAGGGGGCGCGCGCCAGGCCCCGCTTCCCG